>LPNX010950364.1:369823-399693 GCA_001517045.1 Pseudotsuga menziesii | reverse complement strand
TATGTATGTATATGTATACACACACACACACACATAAAATTACTTTATAGATTCATTGTGCATTGGTGTCCTTTACTGTTTTTGATGAAAAAATTAATTGAAGTATAATTTGTTATGTGAAAAATTGTATAATTTGTTCTTTATAGTAATTCAACCCACCTCTCAGTATAAAAAAGAATTCCAACATACATGGTGATGATCTCTAGTGGGTGGAATACCTTTAGTAATTTCTTCAAATACATAGGAATGTTTGTCAATATTTTGTTGGAGATCCATTGGAATAGAGTGTATAGATGCTTGCACATCTAGAGAGAACAATTATGCAGTTACTCAAGGGTTTCCCCTTTTTAGATATATTTTCATGTTTTTGAGATTATGACTTTAGATGGTTTCCTTGGATTACCTCTAAGTTCAATTTCCTTTTGTTTTGAAGATAATCTCATGAAAAGTTCCTAAATATTAAGAGCCACACTTGCCAATGATTGTAGCCACTGGACCCTTAGTACAACATCAACACCACCCATTTGGATTACAATCATTGGACTATCAAATAAATATTCCCCCACACAAAAATTAATACTATGAAATTTCCTTGAATAATTAATGATTCCTCCATCTTCAATCATTACATGGATTTTTTGTGTTGGATATACAAAGCAATTAATGAAGTTTGGCTAATTTGCAATTAATGAAGTTATGAGTACTACTATAATCAATCAACACTATTAACTTTTTATTTTTGATATATCCTTCTATCCTAAGAATTTGAGAAGTTCTAATTCCATCCAATGCATGGAAATATATGGTTGGAGTAGTATCTTGTAGATCTACCTTTTGAGATTATTCTTGTTCTGGATCATCATCTTCTTCTTAGTCTATGTAGAATTATTACTTCTCACAACACTTGTGCCCCTTACTATACATGTTATAATGATTGAAACATAGTCCTTTTGATCATTTTCTCCACTTGATGAGGTTTCAACCTTGTAGGTTGAATGGTGCAAGGGGTGGAAACATTTCCCTCTCTACACATGTTAGTAGCAGCTTTTCTAGTATCCATATTTTTAATTTCAACTTTAATTTAAGAACTAAAATCATTATCCAATGAATTAGGTTCAAAGAGACGTACGTAATGTTGAATACTCTCCTTTAAAGTGCTCATTAAGAGATCCAACAAATTTTCCTCTAAAATTTTCTTCACTCTAAGACTCAACTTTTGAAACTGCTTAATGTGCTTTGTAACTGGACCTATTTACTTGATATTTATCAATTGGATAAAGGTGTTTCTCTTAGTATCCCCATAAATTTATTATCAATTCATTTGTAAATACAAACTATCAATAAAGTTCCCTTTACGATCACAACTCCATTGGTACCACACAAATTGATCAACCTCTAGATACAAGGTCGCAATCGTTACCTTTTGTAAAGTTGGAACTTTGTGTATATCAAATAATTGGACCATTTAGAATATCGATGTTATTGGCTCATTGCCACTCAAATGTCTCATATCAATCTTTGGAGTGAAGTAGTTCCTTGGTCCTGAATTGAACACATGATGTTGTGGATTATCAAATTTTCAGGGACTTGAACCTCTTATTCTCCAATTGTTTCTTAATTTCTCAATATGTAACTGGTACAAGTCCCCCTCTTCTCCTTATAATATCACGGAGGTGTTCAATTTTGGTTAACAAGGACAATTATATCCTTTAGCACAATTTATTCCCTCATGGTTTCAAAGTTCTTTTTGATGTCTTTCATAACCTCTTTGAATGTTTGGAATTCAACTTTCATATCCCATTTGAATGCTTGGAATTCATCATTAGTTTCCATATTCTTTATGTCCACTTTTCTTAGCATAGTGTCTTCCATGTTTTTTACTCTGTCACTAAGCTTGGAGACCTCATAGTTCATTTCATCATCCTCTTCTTGTGTCACAATTGAGCCTTCATGAGGTTCACAAGGTATATAATTTTTTCTCCACCCTTTTCAATTTGATCGCACTAATATATACTATAATTATTCTCTATTTACTCTTTATTACACCTTTTGAATAAAAAAACATATACTCCAATAAAAATTTATGCACCTTTCAAGTTAACATACGTTGAAAAACCTGGTTTGTAGGCTATCTTGGTGGTATACCCTACTCCTAAATTATCTATAACTTCATCCCCTTTGAGTCTATGTTTTTTTTCCCGCAGTAGCCTAGTATGTCATCTCTGCAATATCGCAGGTTTGAACCAATTCCGATGTGACAATAGAGACTTATGGTAACTTTTCCAAAATTAGTTATTTTTGTCCCTTTCAGAAGAATGAAGTTGTATGACCTACCATGTGTCCAATTTTATTTCTCTAATCGAAAATTTGTAACACAAATAATATGATCTATATTATTTCTGATGGAAGAGGACTCACACAATTTGGATCTCTCAAGCTTTGGATAGAACAACTTTACATAAAACACCTATTTTAGACTAGTTTTTGGACTGGTTAAATACCCTAAATTACACAAGGTATAAATCAAAATATTTAATTGATCATGACTCAAAATTCATATCATATATAGCTCACTATGTCCTCTCATGACACTCCAAGTTTTGTTTTCTAAAACGTCCCCCATAAAATGTTATAGAAATAATTTCAAGATGACTCAATTTGGAAGAAATCAAGCTCTAACACCAAATGTTCAACACCAAATTCCCCAAAATATCATAAAATATGAGAGAGAGAGAGAGAGAGAGAGAGAGAGAGAGAGAGAGAGAGTAATTCATTGCCTTAAGAATGATGAAAAGAGTTGAATAAGAAGCCTCTTTGGGGGGACCTACTTATACAATGTACCAAATACAGGAGACAAGATGAGATGATTCTAAAGATAGGTCTCCTTGGTATATATTTGTTGAGAGAGAGTAATTCATTGCCTTAAGAATGATGAAAAGAGTTGAATAAGAAGCCTCTTTGGGGGGGACCTACTTATACAATGTACCAAATACAGGAGACAAGATGAGATGATTCTAAATATAGGTCTCCTTGGTATATATTTGTTGCTGCTGCAACTGCTTCCCCAAAATTTTTTCATTTTAGGGCCCCTCCTTCCAATTTTTTGTTTGTTTTAAAAGAACGCCTATTCTTGTTCCACAACTCAGTTAAGCCCTCCTTCATACTTAGTCTTTCCTAGAATCTCAAGTAGAAGGTTTTTCCCTAAGTTTGAAGTGTGATTCTGGTAAAAAAATACTTAGATGTGACCAAGAAATAAGCCTTACAAGAAAATACGCTTTGATTTAAGATCAATGACCGAGGATCACTTCGATTAAGATCCAACGACCAAGAAATGGCAGGAGAGGAAGGGCGGAGTCAGAGAAGCCAAGTTTCACTTATGAAAAGGTTACAGACCTGATTTCCAACTTCCACAAAGATCCAACGGTCCAGAAGGCTTCCGCGCAAATCAACGGCTCGGAAAGGTGGAAAAGAAAAGGTGGAGGCGGAAATTTAAGGTTTAAATTTTGTGAAATATTGACTTGCCGCTTTTCGATTTCCACTAAGCAGAAGGGAAGAAAAACCAAAGTTTAATTTAAGAAAATATTGACTTTGCACTTTTCAATTTCCTTTAAGCGAAAGGGCGGAAGCAGAAAGGCGGAGGTAGAAAATTAGAATTTTGGTCATAAAAAAGTTAGAGTCCTACCTTTCTCCTTTCGCAGTCTCATATCAATGGCTGAGGATGACTCCGGAATAAAATCAATGACCAAAAAAGGGCAGAAAGGAGCTAGCAGGGCTGCATGATCTAATGGTTCAAATCAGACCTGATCCATCTTTGAGATGATCTGAGCCTTTCAACCTCTGTTTTGGTTTTGACTGTGAACCATTGGGAAAACTGCAAAATCTTTCTCCCAAAACTTAAACTAAATATTTTTATTTCTTAACATGGCGCTAATCATCATGTTTTTGTTCTGTTTAGATAAATGACACACATCAATAAACTTACAATTGAAAATACGGTGATTAGTTACAGTGGCCATTGACAAATTATTGTTGTTTCCAAATCAGAGATATCTCTCATGGTGTTCTCTTTATGTATTACAGGTACTATGGTTCAGCAATTTAGGACGGGAGATTGCGAGATCAGGTAAAGGTTGTAGCTTTCAACGGCTGAGATTCATGGAAGATACAAATCTACGGTCCTGAAGAATTTCGCTGTTTTAACTTGTGCGAATGAACTAAATATCTCAGATACGCAGAATTGGTTAAAGTGATACATCTTTCAATGACGAAGATCTTGGCGGAAACTTGATCAATGGGCCAGGTTCATTTCCTAGTGAGAACATGAATGGAGATTAGTAAGATGAAAGACCATGAAATTGGTTTAAAGATGCAAGAAAATAAGAATCATGAGATAGACATAGGAGCAAGGGATTGATCACCATGAAACAACACACGTGGAGGCACAATAGCGTGACTGGTTCTTGAGCCAACAAAATCAATTTTGCAATACAAAGATGCAGGAAAAATAAAGGAATGTGTATTTCCATCAGGGCAAGGCCGGTGCAATTTGTTTTTGAAACCGTTAGATTCATCCAGGTGGGAGAAGAAGAAGCTTGGGAATCTCTTGGGTGATGGACATAGATAGTATAAATAGGGGTGTAGATCACCATAGTAAAGAATTTTCGCCTGGTGAAAGAATTCTGGACTATTGTTGTAAAAGAGTTACATCTTTGCTAATACGAAGGATGATTTTGCTGGAACAAAGGGACTGCGTAGAGATTTAATCATAATGTGTGGAATGCATACTGTAGAACTATTTCTTCTTACTTTTGTACATCATACAATGAGATTGTTCTAACCTCCTGGAACTATTTCCTCGGTCATGAATGTTTGTTGTCTGTATAAATGTTTGTGTTGATAGGGTAATAAATGGTTTAATTATATTAGAGCTACCTCTGGTATTCTTTCTGCTGTGAATGTGATTATTGGGTTGGTACGACTATCTATTACACCTTTATGAGAATTTACAGTATATTACTTTGAACTCTAAATTTGCTCCCTGTCTGAGGATAGAATAGTTTAGTTTTAGATCTAGATTAGACGTGCATTTAACTTAGGCATCTGCATTTCATTCTTTAAACAAAAATCATATAAATGGTGGACTGGGCCGTAACCAGTAAAATATTAAAAGAACTTAATCTATGGTAGCCAAAACCATGAACCGAATGAATTCCCCACACCAAACAGTGGCTGATTTAATTAGGATCGTTCACCGAAGAGAATCCCTATTGTATTTTTCCAGGAATCTATAGAATTGACACTAGAAGGGGGGCCCCAACCCGTGCATGGATGGTAGAGGAAATCCGATTTTAAGAGAAAATTACACTGGAACATCATCCGAAAATACTTTTCCCTGAATTTAAAGAACAAGAACAGACAGGTTTTTGGGAAGAAGAATCAGAATGTTTGTATGCTGTCCCATTTGAAGAAGTAGATCATCTTAGGAGACACACTAGATCATACATCAAGAAAATTGGGGGGTTAAAAGTTATTCCTGCCTTACCTAGAAGTCAAGCTTCCAAGAAATTATCCTCATACACTTAGGATTCAATTCTTGTGGAAAATTTGGAAGAACTGGTAGATCTATCCATCCAAGAAATTGTTCAGCCTCTTGATCAATTGGATCCCAAATCCCACGTAGTTTCAGTTTTCAGTCAATCCCCACCATAGTATCCAACTTGAACCATGGTTGTTGTTAATCAACCCGCATGGAGAGCAATAATGCCACTCAACCTGGCTGCTCCATTACATGGTTTGACAAAGAACCCAGAAAAGGTATTCCCAAAATTTGATCTTGGAAAAGTTGTTTCTGCAGAAGATCACTTAAAGTGTTTTTATCTGGTGTTGAATATCTTAAATGTTGACCATGAAGATGTGGTTTGCATACTTTTTCAATATACTTTTGAACCTAAAGCATCTTCATGGTACTTTAGTCTGCAAGCTAATTCAATAGTAAATTGGGATGGTTTTGAAAAGGCATTCTCAGTGAAATTTAGCAACCAGAAAACTGTAGCCACTCTCATGAAATAATTACTATCTATGAGAATGGAAAAGAAAGGAAAGGTACAAGAATTTAATCAGAGATTCACCACCTTATTGAATAACTTTAGTGCTGCAACAAAACTAGCTAAAGAGTCTCTAATAGAATATTATACTACATCACTTGATCCACCAATAGCAATGTTTCTAAAAAGGGCTAGTAAAGTTACATTGGTAGAAAACTATGAAGAGGCCAAGAAAGTAGAGGCATATTTGGATAGTATAGCAAACCATACTCCATAACCTGAATTGAAACATACCACAAACAAAAGGTCTTTGCTGTTAACTAAGCCCAGAGAAGAACACTCTAATGAGCTAGAGAATGTGGTGAAAATGGTGCAGAAGTTGTCAAACAAAATAGTAGACATGGAAAAGGATAAGGGAACTGGTTCTTATAGAAAGCCATTCAACCCTTATTACAAAAAAGGGAAGAGAGTGGGAAAACCCAACCACCTGTGCATAATTCCACTATTTTAAATTTTAACAAGGAAGGCATGGATCATTTATGTACCTTTCAGCAAGAACCTCATTCTGAAAAAAGCTGTCCACAGTGGATTAATTCAATGACTCTGGTTATGAATAAATTGTTAGATATCCAACTAGCAGATCCTAAAGAAGAGCAAGCCCAAAATAATAAGCCGGAACAAACAAATGAGGAAACCACGATGGTATTATGGGATTGGGAACCTACTTTGGGGCTTAGTGAAGATGAACCTAGTGAGGAAAGTCAAGTGTCATCAATTAATGTCATGACAAGAAGTAAAGGCCCAGTAGTGGATGAAAGTCTGTTATTGCCTAAAATAAAGAAGTTTAAAGAAAACATGAAGTAAATTCTCAGTACTACTCAAACAACACCTAAGCCTAATCCAATCAATATAAAAGAGAAAATCCCAATAGTTAACAAGTCAATGAAGACAACGATTAATAAACCTGTGGAAACTTTGGCAAATAGAACATGGACTACTAAAGAACAAGGCATGGGGTATGATATCATAGAAGACATTAAAAAAATGAAGGAAAATATTTCTCTATTTGAACTATGTAATTTTCCTCAGCAAAGGAGGAAACTTATGGAATCTTTTGGTCCACACCCTAGCAGTATCTCAGAAGCCATGGAATTTGATGATGAAGTGAATGAAGCAAGTATTGGAGGAAAGTCTAAATCTCAGACTTTACCTTTTTTGCTGTCATTTGAAAATTTTAATCATATTGTACATAATTGTTTGGTAGGTTCTAAGGCTTCATCAAATGTCATGCCACTTTCAATATGTAGAAGGATTAATGGCCAACCCATACCATCTCCATCTCGGATAATTCAACTAGACAGATATGCTGTTAAAGTCATAAGGAAAATGAAAGACATTCTGATTCGTTTGTCTGCAGATCCCATAGTTTGTCAGTTTATAGATATTATGGTAGTGGATATACCAGAAGCATATGGATTAATTTTAAGTAAGGACTGGTCAATGAAACTAAATGGTTACTTTGTAATTGAATGTTCTCAGATGTGGCTTCCATTCAGCGATGTTCAAAACCAAAAAATACTGAGAGAACCACACATGAAGTATAATGTAACTCAGTTAGAAGGGATGAATGAACCTGTGAACTTCTCGTCTTCAGTCTTGGGAAATTAATTTTTGGAACTCGAACTAGGGAACTACCAGGTTGAAGAAGCTTGTTGTGAATCAGACACGCAGTCCGATCTCCTGTAATTCTCATGGGTTGGTGATATTGACTGCCATATAGTAAAATTCGTGACTAACATAGGAGATGATACGAACTAGGTAGAGTTAGAAGATTGATTTTGGTGCCTGTATTTTGGCGGTTCTAAAACCCAAGAGGGGTCAGGGGAAGGTTGCATCCTGCTTGATCTAGATAAGAATAACACTTTCTCTCTTATAGACTAGATTTTGAATGCACAAATAACACCGCTGAGTTTGAAGCTCTTGTCTTGGGCCTGAAGAAAGCTATTGAATTTAAGGTTAGAAATTTAAAAGTTTTTGGGGATTCTGAGATAGTAGTTAGACAAGTAAGAAACACTATTCACTGTTTATCTCCACATCTTAAAGGATACCAATTTGATGTATGGAATTTGATTATGCACTTCAATGCTTTCAATCTAAATGCAGTACCTAGATTGCAGAACATTGCAACTGATTTATTAGCTACCTTTGCAACTAGATTAGTGCCAACTAATAACAAGTGTTCTATTGAATTAATTTTTAGGCCATAAGTACCTGAAAATGTTACAAATCTGAGGGTGTTCGATGATGATGAATAGATCATTGATTTTTTGACAAACGAGGAATCTTTTAAAGAATCCATAATAGATGAAGAAGAACATTTGTCAAGGTTACATATTAAATATGCAATTCAGGGAAATTTCATGCCTAAAGCGGTAAGAACCCTCAAAGGGATGTTTGATTTGCAGAGTAAATTCCAGAAACTAGCCAATGTGAAGACAAATAGTTCATCAATGCAACATGAGCTAGCCAATTTGGGATCAAAAGTTGAACCTGAATATGCCAATTTAGGAAAATGTTGCTCGCCTGAGGAAAGATGTAAGTTCATCCATTTTTTCAATAATTTAAAGATATATTTGCCTAGATTTATAAAGATCTGAAGACTTATGACACTCGTATCATCCAACATGTGATTCCCATCAAAACATGAGAAAAACCGTTTCAACAACAACTTAGAAATATGCACCCAAAGTTAGAACCTTTGATCCATAACGGAGCAAAGAAGTTACTGGATGCAAAGATCATCTTCAAGGTTCGACATTCCGAATGGGTGGCCAATCTAGTCCCGGTAAGGAAAAATTCAAGAGAGATAAGGTTGTGTGTTGACTTCAGGAACTTAAACAGAGCATCAAATAAAGATAACTATCCAGTTCCACCGATGGAACAGATTTTACAAATAGTTTCAGGATCAGAAATGTTCTCCCTATTAGATGGATTCTCAGGGTATAATCAAGTTTTAGTGGTCGAGCAGGAATGCTTAAAGACAACATTTCGTACAAAGTGGGGAACATTCGCTTATAGAATAATTCCTTTTGGCCTCATGAACGCCAGAGCCACATTTCAGAGGGCCATGGACATTGCATTTAGAGGTTTAAGTGGCCACTGTGTGGTAGTGTACTGAGATGATGTAATCGTTTTCTCCAAGAGAAGAACGAACCACGTTTTTCACTTGCAACATATTTTTGACCGCTGTAGAAAATATGGTATATCTATGAACCCAAAGAAGAGCATTTTTGCAGTTCTTGAAGAAAATTTGTTGGGACACATCATCTCAAAGAAGGGAATCTCAATAGATCAAGAGAGAGTTGAGGCTATAACTTAGATTCCCATGCCCCATAATAGGAAATCTATGCAATCATTTATGGGCACAATAAATTTTGTTTGGATGTTTGTCCCTGATTTTGATCAAATTGTGAAACCTCTGCAGTAAATGGTGAAACAAAGTGTACAATTCAAGTGGACTGACATTGAGAAAGTTGCCTTTAAAGATATTAAAACAATAATAGCTCAAACACCTTCTTTGAGGAGTCCAGACTTTGAAAAGGATTTTATTTTATATACCTTTGCTTCAGACAACTCTCTCGCAACAATGATTACGCAGAAAGGAAAATTGGGAGATGAGAACCCAATATCATTCATGAGCATTGGGTTACAAGGGGCTGAATTTAATTTCCCAGCCGTGGAAAGACAAGCATATGCAGTCTTCAAGGAAACAAAACAATTCAGACTCTATATTCTAAAAAATAGAACAAAAGTTGTAGTTCCTCACCTAACCGTTAGGTCTCTTTTTGTGCATAAAGAATTGGGTGAGTGAAGAGGGAATTGGGTGACTTCCCTGCAGGAGTATGACCTAGAATTCAAACCAGAAACCATTGTCAAAGGTCAAGGGTTGTGCAGGTTGATAGCAGATAAAAAAAATGATAAAGATCCTAATTGGGAGAATGAAGCTGGAATGAACTTGATTGATGTATGTCCTATCTTCACTGCTCCTGAATCTTGGTACAGAGATCTGGTGTACTATCTTCAACAAGGATATCTACCAGAGCATTGGAGCTCCAAGCAAAGAAGGGCACTTCGGTTGAAGTCATCTCCCCTATCAAATAATGGATGGAGTGCTTTTCATAAGAAATTATGATGGAGTTTTTCTCATATGTCTAGAAAGAGAGGATGCCTCCAAAATAGTCAAAGAATTACATGACGGACTAGCAGGAGGAAATTATTCTCGGGATACCACAGCTCACAAGACACTTAGAGCTAGATATTACTTACCAAATTTGTTTAAAGATTCCCATGCCTATGCAAGAAAGTGTGATGTATGTCAGAGGAGTGGTGGAAAATTGGCTAAAGCAGCGGGACCGTTACAACCTGCTACTATTTCAGAGCCGTTTGAATAGTGGGGCATAGATGTTATTGGGGAAATCAATACAAATTCTTGATTACAACATCAATATATCCTTATGACTACCAATTATTTCACATGATGGATGGAAGCGATTCCATTGCGCAAAGTGAATGAAGGCGTTGTTATTGACTTCATGCAAGAGAGAATTATGACCAGGTTTGGAGTTCCAATTTCCCTTGTTTTTGATAATGCATCCTATTTCTCATCTGTTAAAATAACCGAGTTTTCTTATGAAAAGGGAATTAAGTTTCATTACTCAGCTAATTATTATCCTCAGGGAAATGGTTTAGAAGAATCAACAAATGAGAACCTGATCTGAATTTTGAAGAAAACCGTTATTGAAAATTAGAGAAATTGGAACTCATCCCTTCCAAATGCATTGTGGGAAGATAGGGTCACTCCAAAGAATTCCTTAGCAGTATCTCCCTATACTATGGTATATGGAAAATAATCTATATTTCCCCCAAACATTCTGCTCCCATCTTTGCAGTTAGCTCAAGACTCAAGGGGTTCTAGTAGCAAAGTTTTATAAGCACGAATTGACACTTTGTTAAAACTGGAGGAATTATGGCAAAATGCTAAGGATAATTTCAACCAATGTCAAGGTATCGTCAAAAGATTGTTTGATAAGAGAAAATATGGTACAAGAAACTTTGATGTAGGAGACCTAGTTTTGAAATGGGATAATCCTCATGCAGAAAAGGAAAAGCACACAAATTTCCAACATTTATGGATTGGCCCTTACTTAGTCACTGAAAATTTAGGCACTGCAACTTACAAATTGCAAGATTTACAAGGACACGAAGAAAGTATTCCTGTAAATGGCCTTTTTCTCAAACATTACTTCACTTAGAGTTCTAGAAACCCTTGTACATAAATAAACTTTCTTTTATTGATTTTGTTTTCCAGTTTGTTTATTTTCCTGTTTGTTTCATCTTATTTCATAGCCTCAGTGTGTTTGTTTTCAATAAACCAACTCAATTTTTGGTGCTTGGAAGTATAGACATCTAATTAAACTCGAAATATTTGGATGTCAAGAATTATTTATGGGAAAGAGAAAATGATAAATATTGATCATATAAGATTATTTAACTATTGACAGATGATGGAAAGGAAAATTAGTCTTCAATCTCACATTTGACTCATTATAACCCCTATGAAATAACCAAGAATCATGAGGTCTAGAGTACTATCTTGGGGTTTCATCCATTCTCACATTAATACCTATCTCAAGAGGCATATCATGATGGACCCACAGAAAGGAATCATGTCTGACGCACGGGGGCTTCACTTGTTGGTGAATATCCTATCACGTTAGTTCATATTGTGGGTTTTAAAATTATCAAAATCTGAACCAATATATTGCAGGTATTGGGGGGATGAGGGGTTTAAGGTGGGGGTGGGTAGGGTGGTTTATAAGGATTGAGGTATAAAAAGGGGTGGGGAGGAGGTTTTAAGTATTGGGAGGGGGTTTCAACAAAAAGAGTTTGGGTCAATATCTCTTCAAATTAAGGGTATTCTTTAATATCCCACGATCACACGTGCTATGTGAGAGGTTCACTAACTGAAGTCCCCGTGGTCTGACGGGTGTATGGTATTCAAAATGATCCCATTGCTACAAATAAAAAATAGGCCAAAAGTCTTAGGTTGAAAGTCAATTTTCTGAAATATTCAGTCTTCAATGAAAGAAATGATGATGAAGAAATAAATCATCAGAACAAAAGTGTTGTCAAAACAACAAATATCAACAAGGTTATTCTTTGTCCATGAGCATGATAAGCAAAGAAATTTGTCACTCACACAAAAGGACATGATGGATGGAAGAACCTGTATCAAGCTCTCAAAATGAAAGAAGCAATCAAGGAAGACTCAGAAGACTTTTCAGTCATAAAGAAAGCATCAAAAGAATTATTATAGCATGGGAATGAGGAATAGACGAATACATCTATATTACTCTATTACGATCCTATGGAGTCTTATCTGATGGCAACTTAAAGACCCCAGGTAAAATGAACTTTATACTCTATCCCCAGGAGAATTATCAAGACACTGAACTCTTCGTAAACCTACTCCTGAAGAAATGATATAAAAAAGGATGCTTGAAACTTGCATCCCTGAATAAATCTTGTTTAAAGAAGTCTCGGGAAATACAGTTAAGTAATAATTGAACATTCACAGTGCAGTACCATATGGAAATCCTGTTGTTCAAAGAAGGTTTTTTTTCGTAGATCCGTGTTCACTAGCTAGTCACCAATTGTTGTTGTTGTAGCTGCTTCCCCAATTTTTTTTCATTTTAGGGCCCCTCCTTCCATTTTTTTGTTTTAAAATCATGCCTACTCTTGTTTCCCAAATCAGTTAATCCCTCCCTGCATACTTAGTCTTTCCTAGAAGCTCAAGCAGAAGGTTTTTCCCTGATTTTGAAGTGTGATTTTGGTAAAAAAATGCTTAGCCATGACCAAGAAACAAGCCTTACAAGAAAATCCGCTTTGATTTAAGATCAACAGTTGAGGATGGCTTCGATCAAGATCCAACGACCAAGAAATTACGGGAGCGAAAGAGCGGAGTCGGAGAAGCCAAGTTTTTCTTATGAAAAGCTTACAAACTCGATTTTCGACTTCCGCAAATATCCAACGGTCCAGAAGGCTTCTGTGCAAATCAACTGCTCGAAAAGGTGGAAAAGAAAAGGCGGAGGTGAAAAGTTAATGTTTAAACTTCATGAAAGATTGACTTGTCTCTTTTTGATTTCCGCTAAGCGGAAGGGCAGAAGCGAAAATGCGGAGGCAGAAAAGCCAAAGTTTAATTTCGGAAAAGATTAACTTTTTGCTTTCTGATTTCTGCTAAGCGGAAGGGAGGAAGCGAAAATTCGGAGGCAAAAAGTTGGAATTTCGGTCATAAAAAATTTAGAGTCCTTCCTTCTTCTATAGTCTCAGATCAATGACTGAGGATGACTCAAGAATAAAATCAATGGCTAGAAAAGGGAGGAAAGGAGCTAGCAGGGCTGCATGATCTAATGGTTCAAATAAGACCCGATCCATCTTTGAGACGATCTGAGCCGTTCAACCTATTTTTTGTTTTTGACTGTGAACCATTAGGGAAACTGAGTAATATTTCTCCTGAAATTTAAAATAAATATTTTTCTTGCTTAATAGGGCGCTAATCATCATGTTTTTGTTTTGTTTAAATAAACGACACATATCATTAAACTTACAATTGAAATTACGGTGATTAGTTACAGTTTCCATTGACAAATTATTGTTGTTTTAGATCATATATATCTCTCATGATGTTCTCTTTATATATTACAGGTACTATGGTTCACCAAGTTAGTATGGGCGATTGTGAGATCTGTTAAAGGTTGCAGCTTTCAACGGCTGATATTCATGGAAGATACAAATCTACGGTCCTGAAGAATTCCGTTGTTTTAACTTGCTCAAATGAAATAAATTTCTCAGATCTGCGGAATTGGTTAAAGGGATACATCTTTCAACGACAGAGATCTTGGCAGAAAATTTATCAATGGCCCAGGTTGATTTCACAGTGAGTGCATGAACGAAGATTAGTAATATGAAAGACTGCGAAATTGGTTTAAATATGCAGGAAAATAAGAAGCATGAGATAGAAATAGGAGCAGGGGATTGATCACCATTAAACAACACACGTGGAGGTGCAACAATGTGATTGGTTCTTGATCCAATAAATTCAATTTTGCAATACAAAGATGTAGGAAAAATACAGGAGCGTGTATTTCCATCAGGGAAAGGCCTGTGTAATTTGTTTTTATTTGTTTGTTTTCGAAACTGTTAGATTCAACCAGGTGGGAGAATAAGAAGCCTGGCAATCTCCTGGGTGATGGCCAAAGATAGTATAAATAGTGGCGCAGAGCACCATAGTAAATAATTTTTTCCTGGTGAAAGAATTTTGGACTATTGTTGTAAAAGAGTTACCTGTTTGCTAATAAGAAGGATCATTTTACTAGAACAGAGGGCCTGTGCAGAGATTTAATCAGAATGTGTGGAATGCATACTATAGAACTATTTCTTCTTGCTTCTATACATCATACAGTGAGATTGTTCTATCCTCCTGGAACTATTTCCTCGGTCATCAATGTCTGCTGTCTATATAAATGTGTGTTGACAGGGTAATAAATGGTTTAATTATATTAGAGCTACCTCTTGTATTCTTTCTGTTGTGAATGTGATTATTGGGTTGGTACAATTTTCTGTTATACCTTTATGAGCATTTACATCATATTACTCTGAGCTCTAAATTTTCTCCATATCCGAGGATAGATAGTTTATTTTTAGATCTAGATTAAACCTGCATTTAGCTTAAGCATATGTATTTCATTCTTTAAACAAAAATCATATAAACAGTGGACTAGGCTGTAACCAGTAAAATATTAAAAGAACGTAATATATGATAGCCAAAACCGTGAACTGGACAGAATCCCCACACCAAACGGTGTTTGATCTAATTGGGATCGTTCATCGGGGAGAATCCCTACTGTTTGGTACCTAGGATTTTTCCAGGCATCAACAATATGTAAGAGAAGAAATGTACAATTATAATTATAGATGACCATACAAGTACAATTAAGGTCCTATATAACCAATCATACTTGAAAATGTTGATATAGCAATATAACTTTAATGTTATAATATATAGGCTTTAACAATTAGTAAATCATTTATTCAAAATTAAAGGAAATATTTGAAGGCATATCTATGGTGACTGGTAAGCTACCTAGTGCCACACTTGTTATGATTAAGTATCAAGTAGTGTATCCTAATGCCCATGAACAAACATTGGTTACATATTTTCCAAGCAATGAGCCTAAAAATATGGTTATTACATCTACAATTTTTTATGCAGTAGGATTATCCAATCATTTATGGTTTGAAAGATGAATTTGTTGTTGTTAAAATACAAGGTATAAGTCAAGAGTGGTATAAGTGTACAAAAATGAAATCCAAACAAAGAAAATAAGAAGGGAATAAGGAATTCTTTGTTTAGGTGTTGAAAGATGGTGAGTCCATTGGCCAATATGTTGCAAGGTGGGTCACATAGTTGGTTATAAGATGTAGGGCTCATTTGAATGTTTGCAAATCAATTATTGCAAACCAAGATCTAAGAAGTGTTGATATTGTCATTAAAAAAATGGAAATTGATTTGAGGTTTTTGGTGGAAAGATATGTAGAATATATTACAATAATATAATGATAATTTTGATGAACAATTTCAAAATATACGAAGAAAAGTAATCGTTATGGAAAATAGAGGACTTGTATATTCCCCATCTCCCAAACAATGGGAATAATTGAAGGAAAGCATACATTCCCAATATTTGTTGGCAGTGAGTAAAAGAGCTAAGAAGCAATAAATAATGTGAATGTTCCATATGTTTTTGGTCGAGGCGAATTGCAAGAAAAAAGACAAATTTGTGGTAAAAGTATGGCTTTTTGGCTAAATGATGTGCAATCTACTATCTATTTCAATTTTTTTATTGAACTAATTGTGTGTTGAAAATTGACATTTAATTGTTCGTGGAAAGAAATAATAGAGAACTGGGTCTAGAATACATTGCTAAATATGTGGCAAAGTCAAAATATTATAAAGAGAGTAAGACCATGTTGAAATATACAATAACGATTCTCATGCCATTGGTTGTTGAAGTTGAAATAAGCCCTATAAGAACCATTTCAAATGTTGAAAACCCAAATTATTACTATCAACATCTAATGAAATGCATATATGGGTTGACGAACATAATTTTGGTCATGTCCTTCTTCCTTAAACCAATTGTTATTTCATGGATGAAGCATGAATTCCTTGATTCATATGAGGTAACACAACTTGAATTCCTATGAAACCATTTATTTGCTTGATTTTTTTTTAATTTTGTTTTATATTTTTCTCCATTTATTGAATTGAAGTTCCCATCAATCTTAATAAGAGAGTTTATATCTGGATGGTGAGAAAATGGCGAAAGAATTAGGAAAGGGGCATGTAATTTCAACCTATGATGCTATAAAAGTACTTAAAACCAAAACATTCAAAGGTATGGTCCGTATAGAAATACCTTCAATGTTCAATTTATTCTCTAGTATGTGGTTGTGCACCATCATTTACCATGAATGAATGAAAATTGAGTGAATTAATCTAGTTCGAGAATCATCTACATCATCTGAATTATCCTTCTTACTATAGTTATGCTTTTAAGATTTCAAAGTTCTCAATATCTTGTTTCTTTAGGAATTAGGGAAAAATTCGGGTTAGTCAACTCAATAGTACATGAAAAATATGTCTATAGTTTCACCATTTGGAGTGGTGAATACCTCTATATTATTATCATCCTCAATGATAGATCTAAAGGGTTTTGTCTCACAAGACTCTACATCATTTTGATTTCCATAATTCTCCTTAGAAGTGTCAATTAACATCAGATCTTGTAAGGACTCACAAATAGATATTTCTCCACTCTCGTGGACCATATCCTCATTGAGAATAGACAAGGGAATATATTTTTGTACAATGTTTTCAAGAGGAAGGGTTGAAATATCATTAGCAACACTTTACAATTTCAATTTTCCTTTATTCATTTTCTTCTTTTTGATGGTATCTTTAAATCATATAATTTTCAAGAATTTGCATATTGCTTGACTGAACTACTTACATTTGAGTGATTTTATTGAAAATATATTGAAGAGAGTTATTGTGCTAAGTTAGAATCTTGAGAATCCAAAATACCACCATTCCTAGTTTTTTTCAACTTTGAACTAAGCAACCCCTTTTGCTTTGTACCTTTGGAGCCTAAGTTGGGATAGATATACAGTTCATTGTTGTGGATTTTAGCAAACACTTTGGGTGCAGTTGTTGAGTTCAATTTTCCTCTTTTCTATTTTTCCTTTGGATTCTTGTCAATGAATATGAAAAATGTCTATACATTTAATTTATTAATGGTTTCAAGTAAAAATTTAATGTAATTCACCTGAATAATTATAAAATATATGTACATTAATGTTTAAATAGACACCCGAAGAATTATAAATATTTACCTCAATTGGATGCCCTAAAGACTCTCCAGTTAGATGCACCAAAGGTTTTGTAATGGGTTGTACTACATTTTACTCCTATTACTCACTCAACCATGATAATGATTTGTCCCATCCTCTATATATCCTTCTCTTGTTCTTCATTTTCTTCAACCCATTTGTTATCACTCCATGAAACTCCTCTAGGTTGTAGCTCAAGGATGCCTGGTAACTTAAAATGTTTTTAGGGTTTTCTGATATGGATCAAGTCAGGTGGCCTATATAACCTCCCACTCTCAAGACATGCATGAAGCTCACTCAACCACAAGGCTTTTAGTTACAACTTGTTTAGTAGTTTGACAATAAGGTGCAAGGATGGAGAACTCATCAAGCTGGCAGACTTACATACAAAACAGATGCATATAAATGGCTAAATCCTGACAAGGATGGTACTTATAAATAAAATAGCATTAATAAACCAATAGGATGACATCTATTAGCTATTAATCAACTTGAAAACCACCTAAATGCACATTCAGGCATAAGTACAGTAAAGATAAAGATGATGGTTGAACAAATCATAACAAAAGAGCTTACAATTAGAATAAACAAGATGACACGCTTGACAATAGAATAGGCTTACAAATCCCTGAAGTCGAACCCTTATTATAAAATCAATCATGGGCTTTATAGCCTTCTATAGAAATCACAGATCCTGAAAATTTGATCTGTTTACACAAAAAGTACTTGAAAGTGATAGTTTCCTCAGATTAGGGCTTCAAACCCTTGCTAACTATTTGTATATCTATTGTGAAGATCTAGTTCACTGATTGAATACTAAATAACAGCAGCAGTCACTGATAATCACCACTACTAGTTCAGTGTGAAATTTCCACCAACAGCCAGTGTCTCAGTGTTTAACTGAAGTGACCTTTATTGTTTAATCCACCGAAGTTTTCTACCTTGTTGTTGTATTCCCTGATCGAAAGCTCTGTCTTCTAGCCCGTCGGCACCTTATACTGGAACACCATTGTTGTTTCAGAGCCTCAAATGACTAACGTCACAACGGTTTCTTCATCGGTGATCGAAATCTCTATCTTCTAGCCCATCGGTGGCCCAAGTCTCAACGTATCGAGGCTTTCCATTAATAGCTTGTCAGTGATCAAAAGCTGTAATCATTAACGTGTCGAAACTTCTTGTCTGAATGCTGCCACTGTTTTGGAGGTGAAACGAACTAATCTTCTCAGTATCGGTGATGATTTTTATTGTGGAAGAACCCGTAGTCAGTCTGTCTTCTGCCGTTGCGGCTCCTTAGTGAACTATTGTGCCGACATTTAGTGTTTTCAATTGCCAATCCGCAGTCCTTAGTTCTTTCGATCGCCGATGATTTTCTATTGTGGAAGAACCCGTAGTCAGTTTGTTTCCCACCGTTGTGGCTCCTTAGTGAACTATTGTGCCGATGCTTAGTGTTTTCAAACTTCGACGTTTTATTAAGTAGTGGTTCCGATTTCCGATACGTGACTTCGACGGCCTTTAGTGCTTTATATCACTGATATTGCGGAACCTTTCAGCTTTTCCTCGTCCATACGCTATCTTTAGTTCTTCCGATCGCCGAATTGTTCATCTGTTCGTGGAAGCCGTAGTCCGTATGTCTGTCGATGGCTAATGAGATGTTTTGATCCTCGCCCAAGCCACCGAAACTACGAATTTGTGAAATTTTCATCAAACACAGAGGCTTTCAAACTGTTGGTGATATTCATATCCCTTGTTGCGTGAATTAAATTCTTCATATGAAAATAAATTATTTTTGGGAGATAACATCTGGCTCTTACCTGGGGATGGGAACCTCCCAGTGAGGTCCTAAGAACCCCAGACCAAAATGCCTTTCCCTAAAAGCAAGTAAGTAACTTAACACTATCCTTTATTGTTCCATTGGGCATGGAGTCTATTCTAAAAACAAAACAACCTACTATCTACTAATTTACAATCATAAGGCCTCAGAGTCTCAAATAAAATAGAGCTTCAAGAAACGCCCATTTACTGGGACATCAAATACCTCTTCACCTTCCAGACTCTACAACTTGAAGGTGTTATTTTTATGTGCCTAGGCTATCACAAAAGGGAAAATCCACAAAGAGTCAAATTTTCCATGTTTCCCCTTGTCCTATCTAACAGCATCCCACTTGAGGACCCAATCTCCAACCCGAAAGTTGTCTGCCTTTGCTCTTTTGTCAAACATGCCCTTTATCCTCTATTGATGAGCTTCTGATTTTCATACAACTTGATCCCTTATTTGCTTTAATTATACCAAATCCATCATCCTTCTTACCATATCATTTGGTTCATCCTCCTCTTCCTGAAAGAAATTTTCCACTGGAAGGATGAGCTGTATAGAAAAGATGGTCTCATTGCCATAAACTAGTTTGAATGGAGAAGTCCCTATGGATCTTTTGTCTGTTACCCTATCAGCCCATAAAGCAAACTTAAGCTTTGAATCCCAACTTTTCTGATTTGTCTCTAGCAGTTTCTTGATGATTCTGACTAAGCTTTTGTTGGATGACTCAGCCAGGCCATTGCCTTGTGGGTAATAGGATGTGGAGTGCACCAGTTGGATACCCATTGATTCACACATTTTAACTAATGCCCCAGCCTTAAAAGCTGGTGCATTATCAGTTACTAACCTTACTGGGCAACCAAACCTGCTGAAGATGTTCTCATATAGAAATCTCATGATGACTTGATGAGTGGCATTTCTGGTGGGCACTACTTCTATCCATTTGGTAAAGTAGTCAGTGGCTACTAAGATCCATTTATGCTATCCATCAAAAGATGGATTTATTTCACCTATGAAATCCAGACCCTATTGCTAGAAAGGCCTATTCACTGTAACAGGCCTAAGGGGCAAGGATTTGAGCTGCTGCTTCCCTATAAATCTCTGACATTGGTCACAGACCCTTACAAAAGTGCATACATCAGCAAAGAGGACTGGCCAATAGTATCCCACTCGTAAGATATTATGGGCCGTGGTTTTCCAGTAGCGGTGGCATCCACATGCACTGGAATGAAAGTGATGCATGACCTGTTCTGCTTCCTCTTTATCTAGACACCTTAACAAAATCCCAGACTGATCCCTCCAGTACAACAGTTTGTCAATTATGCAAAACTTAACAGATTTCAACTTAAGAGCTCGTGCTTGGTTAGGAGTGAGATTAAGAGAAACTTCTAATTTTTGCAAAAATTGAATGATACCTAAATACCACTCACATGAAGATATGTTCTCAGCTATTGATGGACTGTTATTCTGATCTTGATTTACTTATGTTTCCGCTACTACCATAGTCTGCACCTTTGCTGATCTGACACATGTGAAATTTATTCCCAACAGTTCACAGTTTTCTTTGGCCATGAGTTTGGCCAGACGTAATCCCCTTACAAGCTTGGTGGGTTTCACCTCTACATCAAACTCAATGAGTATGGCAATCTACTTAGCTCTCTTCCCATCAATGTCAAGCTGAGTCAAAACATCCTTCATAGCAGTTGAAGGGACATATGCAATGACCTTTGCATGGAGAATGTAGATTTTGAAAGTCTTAAAAGATTTTATGAGAGCATAAGCCTGCTTCTCAATTGGGTCATACTTCAGCTCAGCATCTCTTAGGGTTCTGCTGAAAAAAACAATTGGATGATCAAGACCTTCATCATTATTTTGTAATAGTACAGCTACCACTGTGTCATAAGATGCAAAAGAGAAAATGTAAAAACCATTGGTGTAGTCAGGACTAATCAGGGTTGGGACCTCCATGATGGATTTCTTAATGTCTTCAAAAGAGTTTCTTGCTTGGTCAGTCCACTTTATTTCTGCATCCCTTTTTAGCACGACTGTTATACGCTTTACCAGCTCAGAGAAATTTGGAATAAACCTTTTGACAAAGTTTATCTTTCCTAAAAAGGACTGAATGTCTCTTTTTGAACTTGGTATTGGCAGTTTTTGGATTGCTTCCACCCTCATCGGATCGATCTTTACACCTTCAGCTGAGACTATGTGGCCTAGGAAATTTCCTTCATTGAGTGCAAACTGGGACTTCTTGGGGTTCAGTGATATTCCATACCTTATGCACTTCAGAAATACCTTCCTTAAATGCTGCAAGTGGTCATTATGGCTATGAGAGTAAACTGTTAAGTCATCCAAATATATCGGCACAAATTTATCTTTTAGCCCTACAAAATCTAGGTCGATAACTCTCTAAAAAGTAGCCCCAACATTCATTAGCCCAAATGGCATTTTAGCATACATGAAGGTGCCCCAGGGGGTGGTAAAGGCAGTATTCTCTTGGTCATCTAGGTGCATAGCAACTTGGCTGTATCCAGAGAAGCTATCAAGGAAGGACATGACCCTGGCCCCCAAGACCTTCTGTAGCAGATGTTCCATCTTGGGTAGTGGATATTTGCCTTTTTTGGAACACTTGTTTAGGTTTCAAAAATACACACACAACCTGATTTCTCCATTTTTCTTTCTTACCACTACTAGATTTCCAATCCACTTGGAATACCTGAGGGGGATTAT
Source organism: Pseudotsuga menziesii (assembly GCA_001517045.1). Lineage (NCBI taxonomy): Eukaryota > Viridiplantae > Streptophyta > Pinopsida > Pinales > Pinaceae > Pseudotsuga > Pseudotsuga menziesii. Next base: position 377,595 of record LPNX010950364.1, on the reverse strand, counting down.
GATCTTAGCTTTGAGGATTTTGTGGATCTCTTTCTCAATCACTGGTAATTAAAGAGGGCTGATGGGTCTCAACTTCTATTTGAAAGGAATGGTGTCCTTTTCCAAAGGAATCCTATGTTGGATGATGTTGGTGTCATATGTTTTTAGGTCACTATACTCCCATACAAAGACATCAGCAAACTCTTTTATCAAGCTGCAAAATTCAGACTTCTGTCTAGCAGTCAGCCCAGTGGATAAAATTATCAGTTTTGGATGGCTTTGGCTACCTATGTTTTGCTCTTGGATAGCAAGATCTAGCTCCCTTTTGGAATGCTTGAAAGGGATGTCATTGTGATCAAATAGTTCTTCCAATGGTACTAGACCTCGGGGTATGTAATTGCTGGGCAATTGGACAATATTCTGCTCAGTCAATTTATCTTTTAACTTGAGCTGTTTGGATTTCTCCATGTTAAGGTTTTCCTGGTCTATGCGTATGTCAGAGAATTCATCTACTAATTGAAGGAATTTACTAAGCTCTTCATCATTTTCGAACACCCTCCAAAATTTTACATTGTCTGGTAGAGAGGGTCTGTACTTGACCTGAACATCATAGCTGAGCTTAGGGGTAAAGGAGGAACAAACAAACTTGCAGAGATGGCCACAGAATCAGCCAGGTGATTCAAATCCCTAGGAATATATGACAGTTCAAAAAACATAAAGGAGTCTCTGAGTTTCCATACCTCGTCCCTGTAGGCCTTCAATCTGATATTTTTCATCTAAAAATTGTTGTTGACCTGCTGTATGATGAGGTCTGCGTCTCCAAAAATCTTCATGCACATGATCCCCATCTCCTTGGAAGCTTTAACTCCTAGTAGCAAGGCTTCATATTTTGCTACGTTGTTAGTGGTTTTGAAATCAAGCTTATAAGATAAGTGAATGTTTTCCTTAGATGGGGAGATGAATACTACACCCGCGCCTGCTGAGCTTTGAGTGCTAGCCCCATCAAAGTACATGGTCCAGATCACTGTCGTGACTTCTTTGAGCTACTGATGGGTGGGCTTAGTGAGCTGAACCGATGTCTACTGATTATTATCTATTTGCAAAATGCAAGACCCGAAATCGGTGTCTACTGCATAGATGGGGTGATTCACTGAGTGGCTCTCCTTGCTGATAATGTATGCTAGATGATTTTCCTTGTACAGCCTCTTAGTCTCCCCTCCAAACATGGGAATGGTGGCGTATGTGAGATCCATATGAAGGGTGCGGCCTAGTCTTTTTCTCCATGATCGAGACAGCAAGAGGCCTAATTTTGGAGGAATATCGGCCACTACAATGTCCATCATTACGCTTTTCGAAGGTAGCTGCGTTAAGTTTACAGCCAGGTCTTTGATGAGGCCCAAGAACTTGACCTTCCTGGAGTCAAAGGAGGATAAATCATGGCAAGACTTGGTGATGCTGAGGCCACTCTCATCCATCACAACCTTTGGCATTAGGTTATGAGAGGCTCCTTAATCCAGCAGGCAGTTATGGAGGATTTTATCATGGATGTTCAAGGATATATAGAATGGTGGGCAGGAGTCCTTTAGGTCTTTGATCATGGGGCCTAGGGTTACAACAATCTTGTCATCTTGCAGGTTCACAAAGTCAGTGTCAATGTGCACCTTGGGCTGAAGGAAATTCAGAATGGAGGTTTTGAATGCATCATTCTTCATTAGCTCAATTAAAGGGAAAGGGATTTTCAATTTTTGAATTTTAGACTTGAGGTTGAAGGAATAATGCAGCCTATCTGGAAACCTTACCTCAAGAGTTGTAGGTTTGAGTTGGACTTGATCAGGTGTGGCTGAAGGTACTGGTTTATGCAATGCTTTGGATGGGACAACCACTTTCTTTGGTAAAACAACAACCTTTCTAGCTAGTGCAACATGCTGCTTGATAGGTACAACATTCTTCTTGAGGGGAGCAACCAGCCTAGAACTCAGTTGGTAACCTCCTTGACCATCATCCTAATAGAAAACCTCTTCAGTGATCTGCTCATCAATCAAGGCTTCCTCACATTCATCCTATGTCATAAAAGAATAGTCCACCTCATCCTCCATGTAGTGGATATTGTCTTCAGCTTCTCCTTCTTCTTCAATGAATTCTAGATCTTCTTCTAATACAACATTTTGAAATGGAGCTCTTATCCTTTGATCTTCCCCTTGATTTCTCTCCCTTCTGAGAATCTGAACTGGGGGGTTTCCTCTTCTATAAGGAACAAAATTTGGGTTTCAAGGAGCAAAGTCGCTTGGCTCTTCACCCCTCACTGGTAGATGTCCTTGGTCCTTCAATTGAGACATTTTAGCAGTTAGGTTGTCTAACAGTTTGGTCATTTTGTCAATCTTGTTCTCTGATGCTGAAGCCCCACTATAGTCTGTTGGCTGCTTTTTCCTGTCTATCTTCCCTTTGACCTTCTGAGATGCCAGAATGTTTGACTCTACTTTTAGGGAAGCATCCTGCATGAGTGATAAGGAAACATACATCCTTTCTCTGAGAAGTAAGTAGAAGTCAGAGTCAAAGGAATTTGCATAAGTTATCCTAGCTAAGGTATCAGTGGGCTTAATTTTGGTAGGGATCTTGCTGTACATATTGTTGAATCTCTTGGTAAAGTTGGAGACGGACTCCCCATTTTCTCTTTTCAGGTTGCTGAATTCTATGATATAGTAGAGGTGGTCCCTCCTTTCTCCCCAATGCTTTAGGAAAATGTCATCTAGGGCCTCTATGCCTGCCATTGATTTGGCAGGCAGTTCATTAAACCAATTCCTAGCCTAGCCATCTAGGCTTTGCACAAAATCCCTAGTCCATACATCTTCTTGTTCTATGTTAATATTTTCAGCATAGCTGTAAAAAGCCTGTAGATGTTCTTCAGGAATGAAATCCCCTTCCCCTATAAACTTAGGCATATACTTGAGATAATCCCTAGTAGGCATGGCTGCGAAAGGATTTGGCAGAATTAAGGGCGCATACCTAGCTACCAGGATCCTTTCCATCTTGTTCAATTAAGGGGCAGCCATATTGGAAATGGGTATGGACAGGGTTGTGGAAGGCAACACTGATGAAGATACTCACTGAGAAGGCGGTGGTATACTTATCCCAGTGGAGTCACCAGGGATTGGATCTTCACAAGAAACAGTGCTCGAATATTCCCAACCCCTAGATTTTTCTGATGTATCTAAAAATTACTAGGAATTAAGAGTTTCAGCAGAAGAAATAATAGCATAAAGATTTCTTGAAATACCTGATGTAGCTTTTTGTGCAGCACTGCTGGTCTGTCTTTGTAAAGCCCTAGCTTTCCTCAAAATTTCTTCTGGATCTGAAACAGGTGTTGTTGGTGGCCCCTTTGGGTTTGCTCTGGTACTTAGTCTTCTTGAAGCCACCTTATATCAATGGAGTCACCAGATAGATGATTACAACCATAATAATTTCCAAGCTTTGTCTATCATCAAAGCATGGATCTATGTCGTCTCCCAGGGAAGCTGAGCTTCAATCTCCTCTCCTCAGCAATGACGCCAGTTTGTTAACACTCCAGGAAACTCCTCTAGGTTGTAGCTTGAGGATGCCTGGTAACTTAAAATGTTTTTAGGGTTTTTTGATATGGATCAAGTCAGGTGACCTATATAACCTCCCACTCTTAAGACATGCATGAAGCTCACTCAATCACAAGGATTTTAGTTACAACTTGTTCAGTAGTTTGACAATAAGGTGCATGGATGGAAAACAATAAGAGGCTTTCAAACTGTCAGTGATATTCATATCCCTTATTACGTGAATTAAATTCTTCATACAAAAATAAATTATTTTTGGGAGATAACCTGATCATATTTCCTATTGCTCTTTTTTGCATTCCCCATCTTGGTGGCTAATTAATCTAGATTAATATTAGAAAGAAACAATTTTATTCTTTTGTGTCTTTTTCATAGTGACAAAAGAACAAAGTGTAACTTGGTTCATGTGCATATGTTTCTTTCTATTTTCTTTCATGCAAATTGTTGTTTTTCACATGAACTATCAATTTCATTAGGAGATGCAACAATAACCTGATCAGGCTATTTTCTAAACCCAAAAAGAGCTTGATTGAGGGTTTAATTAACCTTTGATCAAGGTATTTGAAAATCCTCATTAATTGATTAATAAAACTTTTTACATAAACTTGATCGAACTATATTGCTCAATTGATATTTTAAAATCTAAGAATGTAGCCCCCTTACCCCAATATTTTATGCAACTAAAACTACTCGGGGGGTGAAATTCCTTCATCTATTTCATATTAGTTGGTAGAGTTGATGTTATTAGATTTGTTAGTAAATTCTCTCTTTGATCACATATCTTTTTCACACCTTCAGTTTCATATTATAGTATTAATTTATTTTCTTTTAAACATCAATACTTTAACAAAAAAAACCCCAAGTTCTAAGGTGATTGAATAAAAAATAGTAGCATAAAAACTACAAAACCAACAAATTATAAAAAATATGTGGGATTGCTATGGATGTTTCCTCTTCAAAAGAGTATTTTTGGGTTTTCAATTGATGTTAATAGTAGGAAAAATGTTGATGATAACACAAATAAAATGTTATTCAACTATTAAATGGTCGACGTAAAAAAATAATAGGAAAATTAATCCCTAACCCCTCACCCCCAACAAAATTAAAATTAAGATATACTACATTCTATTTAGATCATACTCATATATTTTGTTGTTGAAAACTATACATTGAACATTGAATTAATTGAGGAAACAAAAATCATTTGTTAATTTTTCCATAAATTTGTAAGGAAAAATATTAAACTAAATGTAAAGTTTACAAATAAATGATATAATTATATTTTTTTTAAATATCGTTATAAAAACAAAATTCCCCATAAAGGTGCATATGAATTTGGAGGTTTTAATTTAAAATACATATACAATGTCAAATTTTCATCACCCCATTTCACTAACAAATATTACCCATTTTCATAAATACACGCTAAAACACAAAGAAATAATGTGTAAACTTTATAACTCTCACAAACTAAAAGTTGAAAAACATTATTTAAAATACACATAATACAAAGAACCTTTGAAACTTAAATTTAAAATTAAGTATATCATTTATAATTTAGTTAAAATAACATCATTTAAACACCATCATTTAATGGGGTAAAACCCCAGAGGGGAAACATCCACGCATGAAAAGTATTGAAGCTTATTAATGAAGAATGAGAGATTACATGATGGGTCTCAACCTCACAGACAACTCACTACATTACTTATCCCAACCATGCAGTATATACTTCATGAGATAAGTTACATGAGTAAACCGTTGCCAGTTATGCCCGTTATGAGAAACTTCCCGTAAACATCCATAAAGAGAAACCTCCCATAAACACATTAGTTTAATTGTCATTTAACAATCTCCACCTTGACAACAAAATTTACAAATACTTTTCCCAAGACTATTTATCACCTTTTTGTCAAACCAAGAGAAGCTACACACCAACGTAACTTCTCTAACAATACTGGTTTTATGAGCATATATGCACAATTTTATTGAGTATGGACCCGTTTTTTAGATCTACTCCACCTTCACTAATGGCTTGTATTATAAAGTGATATTTTACATCAATATGTTTAGTCTTACTATGATAAACATGATTTATAGCCAAATGCATAGCACTTTGACTGTCAAATAAGACAAGCACACTGTTCTGCAACCTTCCAATTTCTCTAAGCATACCTCTTAGCCAAATTACCTCTTTGCAAGCATGTGAGGCATCAATGTATTAAGACTCTGTAGTGGATAAAGCAATTGTTTCCCAAAGATTTGACATCCAACTTATAGCTCCACTTGCAAGAGTATAGACATAACCTGAAGTAGTCTTATCTTGTCCAAATCACCTATGAAATTTGAATCAACAAAACCACATACATAATCACTGTTATTATTAAAGGTGATACAATAGTCACTTGTTCCTCTTAGATACCGAAGCACCCATTTCATTGCATTCCAATGTTATTTTCCTGGATTTTCTATGTACTTACTAACAACACCTACTACATGTGAAATATCAAGTATAGTACACACCATTGCATACATTAAACATCCTACTGTATTGACATATGGTACCCAAGACATATAATCCTTTTCTTCAACACTACTAGGACATAAATCTGAAGAAAGTTTAAAATGGGAAGCCAAAAAAACATTCAAAGCCTTATTCATTTCGAATCTTTCAAGTATTTTCTCAACATACATCTCCTGTGAAAAACTAAGCTTACCATTTCTTTTGTCTCTATATCTCAATACCCAAGATTTATTTTGCAGCTTCGAGATCCTTCATATCAAAAGTCCTAGCCATATGAGCCTTCAACCTATTAATCTCGTCCATGCTTTTTCTCACAATAAGCATATCATCAACATACAATACTAAGATAATAAATATATCATTCAACTTTTTGAAGTATAAACAATGATCATACTCACTTCTACTATAACATTGTCTCACCATGAAAGAATCAAACTTCTTGTACCATTGCTTGGGTTGTTTCAGGCCATACAATGTTTTCTTGAGCTTGAAAACTAATCTACCTTTATGATGTTGAACAAAACCTTTTGGTTGTTCCATATAAATCTCCATGTAAGAATGTTGTTTTAATATCTAGTTTCTCTAAGTCCAAATCAAGCAATGCAACTAATGCTAACACAATACAAATAGATACAAGCTTGACAACTGGTGAAAAAATATCATGATAGTCTATACCTTCTATCTGAGAGTACCCTTTTGCAACTAATATGGCTTTGTATCTTTCAACCTTACCATCAACTCCTTTCTTCAATTTGAAAACCCACTTACATCCAACAATTTTTCTATCTTTGGGGAGTTCAACCAATTCCCATGTCTTGTTTTTCTCTAGAGAATCCATTTCTTCTTTCATTGCCACCTTCCACTTAGCATTGTCAATACAATCAATGGCTTCCTGAAAACAAGAAGGTTCTCCATTAGCAGTAAATAAAACAAACGAAACAAAATTAGTATACCTATTAGGAGGATTTCTCTCCCTTAATGATCTTCTTGGTGTAGGCTTATTAATTTGTCACAGTAATCTAGGGACTAAACACAAGTCTCATCAAATATTAATAACAATAATTCATGAAATTGGTCTAATAGTGCTACAAAATGAGTCGCCGCTCTGTATATTCCAATAAAGAATGAGTAATACAATACATGATCATGCTGCAAGCATGAATGAAAAAGCAATTCAAATTCCCAAGGAGGTCATTTGAATTGAATGAGTGAGTCTAGCTTAACTGAATGTAAGCCACAGTCAACACTCAAGTTAACCACTAATCAAAATCCTAATTGACTCAACTGAGCCCTAACTGAAGTCGGAGTGCAATAAATGACTGATTCTAACTGAAAGTAGGTCAGACAGATGTCACATCAAATCAACCAACAAGTGGTAGCACATCAATGACTCCAATGAACCCTGATGAGGTTAACTGAAGTGTAACTGAACATCAGAAGTGGTTGGAGGCGCCTCTGTTGACTCCAGTTCATTAAATAATCAATAAATAATCAATTTAATGAAGGGGGGCGCCTTCACTGCTCTATTTAACTGATTGTAACCATCAGTTAGCAATATGGAGCAGTAATGACACTCAGATCACCCCCAGAGTGCTCCAGCTAGCCTCCTCGAATGTAGGAGAAGGCTAAGTTAGCCTCCTTGACTGAAGGTAGGCATGGGTGTGATCTAGCTGATGCCATCTAGTTCT
>LPNX010950364.1:301110-369590 GCA_001517045.1 Pseudotsuga menziesii | reverse complement strand
CCCCCCCCCCCCCCCCCCCCCCCCTCAAGCTGAACTCTGAAAGTAGTCTGAATCAACCTGATGAACTCACCCCCAATAGTGAATGGAGGTAAGTGAACTTCTTTTCTGAAAATCTCTTGGTAAAGATGTCTGCAATCTTCTCATCAGTCGGGCAGTATTGCAGAATGATGGTCCTGTCATATACTAGCTCCCTGATATAGTGCATGTGGATCTACATGCTTGGTCCTCTACCTGGTAACTGGATCTATGGATATCTTAATAGCACTTTGATTTTCACAAAATAGGACAGTGGACAAAGTACTACCAAGATCAAACTCTGAAATAATGCCTTGCAACCAAACTGCTTGGATGCATGCATTCACCGCTCATCGATACTCGGCCTCTGCTGAAGATAATGTTATGGCAGCTTGATTTTTGCTAGACCAGAAAATGGGGCCACCACCAAACATGAATACATATCCGGAAGTATACTTCCGATCAATAGAATCACTCGCCCAATCGAACCTATGTATCCAACCAGCTCTAGCTCGGAGTCTGTAGCATAGTGAATGTCGTAGGTCCAGGTTCCCTGAATATACTGGAGGATCCTCTTGGCTGCCTTCCAATCAATATCATGAGGCTACTCCATGTATCTTGATACAACATTCATGGCATAATATATATCATGCTGAGAATGTGTCAAGTACAACAAGCTACCAATCAGTTGTCGATAGATAGTGTAATCCATGGGAGGTGTGCTTTTTCCTTCTTCAAGGATGATCCCTGAGAGGAAAGGGAATAGTGCAGGCCTACATTAAGCCATGTTAAACTTGAATAATAGGTTTGATATGTATTTGTACTGAGTGACCATTATCCCATCATAATTTTTCTCAGTTTCGAGCCCCAAAAATTGTTTTTTAGGAGCCCCAAATCACTCATTTCAAATGCATTGTGGAGAGTAGTTTTGATGGCTGAAATAGAAGCAAATGTGCTACCTGTGATCAATAAGTCATCAAAATCTAAAACAATAATAATCAAATGACCATTAGATTTCTGTAAATACAGATTTGGATCTGATCTACACCTTTGGAAGTTTTGTGAGAGAAGGAAGGCATCCATCTTGGAATACCACTCTCTTGGGGTCTGTTTTAACCCGTATAGTGACTTCTTTAGCTTGCAAACCAAAGATGGATCAGTGATGTAGCCCTAAGGATGCTTCATGTGTATCTCCTCATGAATATCTCCATGTAGAAAGGCTGACTTAATGTCCATATGATGCACTTCCCAGTGCTTGGATGCCGAAATTGCCAAAACTAGGCAGATGGAGTCCATTTTTGCAACCAGTGCAAAGGTTTCATGGTAGTCCACACCTTGGACCCATGAGAAACCTTTTGCCACCAGCCTTGCCTTATATTTATAGGTGCTTCCATCAGCAGCAACCTTGGTCCGAAACACCCACTTGCATTGAACCAATTTCCTTCCTGGAGGAAGAGAAACTAGCTCCTAAGTAGTGTTTTTCTGAAGAGAATTCATCTCTTCATCCATGGCAACTTGCCATCTCGGATCCTTCCGAGCATGGTAGTAGGATTTTGGTTCTGAACTAATCATAAAATAACAAGTTTCAGATGGCAAATTATCAGGACAAGAGAGTGCAATACCCGCTCTTTGGAAATCAGACCGGGTTCTCCTTGGATCATCCAGATTTCCAATGTTATCTCCTACGGAGGAGAGTGTCTGTCGTGCCCATGTGTGAAGATGATTTTGTACTTCAGGTTCTGATTCAGCATCTGATGTTTGCTGCACACTGATATAAGAAATCATAGGATTCAAATCAGGGTCATCACCCCCAATTTCATCATCCAAATATTTAGTAGAATAGGAAAGAAATTCAACAATTTTCTCCTTCACTAGTTCCACCTCTTGAAGAGGCTCATCGAAATTGACACTTCTTTTGATGATGATCTGTTTTGTTTTGATATCTAATAGCTTGAAACCTTTTTATTCATCAGGATACCCAATAAACAGACACTTGATGCTTTGCGGTTGCAAATCCCTTCTTTTATCAAGTGGAATCCAGGCCCATGCAGTGGACCTAAATACCCGTAGGTTCGACACATCCGGCTTGTGTCCGAAGTATGCTTCGAAAGGGGTATTATCTTTCATGGATGAGTGTGGAACCCTATTTTGAATGTATTATGCAGAATGCATGGCTTCATCCCACAAATTTTCAGCCAACTTCTTTGATTCCAACATACAGGTGGTCATCTCCTTGAGAGATCGATTCTTCCTTTCCGCTACTCCGTTCTACTGGGGAGTGTAGGGAATTGAATGTTGGACCTGAATACCACTTTGGGAGAATATGTGCAGAAGCTCATTACTGACATACTCCCCATCACTATCAAATCTCAAGCTCTTGATCTTAAGCCCAGAGGCATTCTCGATCAAGGCCTTCAGTTCAAAGAATTTTTCACATACTTCAGACTTCTTTTTGAGAAAGAAGACCCATGTGTACCTTGAAAAATCATCAATAAAATTCAGAAGATACCTTGATCCATTCATGGATGTGATAGGAATCGAACCAATGCTATTAGAATGTATCAGCCCCAATATGCATGTAGCTCGGTTTGCCTTCCCCCAATCGAACTTGTGCTCATGGTGTTTTCCAACCACACAGCCCTTGCAATTTCTAGTGGTTGCCTTGATGACTGGGAGGCCTTCAACCATGGAGTTTTTCTGTAATTGCTGCAAATATTTGAAATTTATATGGCCAAACCTTTCATGCCACAGCCTACTAACTTCATTTCCATGAGTTAGCAGTGCGGTGGGCTTTGCATCCGCCACAAAGTGAGAGAACTCATAGGCTTTTGCATGATGGTTTGCAAGGCCTTTAGCAATGCGTTTCTTAGATGCAAGTTCCGTTATCTCAACATCATTTGGGCTCAAAGATACTCTCTTAGGCACTCTTGTATGTGTCATCTGATAGAAACTAAGGAGATTTGATGCCAGAGATAGTACATACAAAACATTTGAAAAATAGCCATTCTCAAGATCAACCGTACCTTGTCCTTCTGAAATGATGGTGGAATCATCTCCCATGTGGATGGGGATGGATTTTCTAGTCTCCAAGGATGAAAAGGAGTCTCTTTCAGCCATCATGTGGTTCGAAGCTCCAGAATCAATCAAGAGTGCTTTGGACTTCGAAGTGCTTGCCATGAGGGCATGACCTTTTTCATGCTATGGTTCTCAATCTTGCTGATCTCTCCTCCGAAAGATTTCTGAAAGATTGATGTGATTTATTTCAAGGAGAGAGGTAGCTTCATCAAGCTTCTTCTTCATGTAGGCATGTTAAGGATGGAAGCCCTTCCCGCAGTATGAACACTTGACTTTTTTCTTTCCATGCTGCCCTTTCCCTTTGTTCTTCTTTGAGCCGGAAGATTCATCATGCTACTGGTTTTCAACTTTAGGCTTAGGAGCTTCAAATTTAGTTTTTGGGTTCTTCTGCTGCTTTCCTTTACCCTTCATATCTTTGGGCCCCGAGACATGGAAGGCTTGATCATGGGGGGATCTGATGATCCCCATTTGGACAAGCTTATCATGTTCACTTGTTAGGGATTCAATGAAGGCATTGAGTGTAGGCATTTTCCATCCAGGGGTTGTGAGTTTCCCCGCACGGAATGTAGAGACAAAAACTGAATAATCAGCTCCAAGTTTGGAGAGTATGTCGAGGATGAGCTGATCATCCTCTTTCTCCACTTTGCATTGCTTCAACAATAAGACAATGTGCTTGAACTTTGTGAAAACGTCATTCAAGGTCTTGAAATTGGAGGGCTGGAGAGACATCAATTCATTTTCGAGCTGGTAAACTCTCAAATCATCCCGCTTTCCATACAGGGCTTCCAATTTGTCCCAAATTTCTTTTGGAGTCTTCAATCCTAAAAGATGGAAAAGAAGATCCCGAAAAAACAGAGATGCACAAGAATCCGAATGCTTCATCCTTCTTGTTCAAGAATCTAGATTTGTCTATTGCAGAACCATGCTCTTCTTCAGTGTCCATGGTGACCCTATAGAGTCCTCTAGAGCGTAGTTCGATCTCCATGTCTCCTTTCCATGAGTGGAAATTGAACGGAATCAAGAGATCTACAGAAGAAGCCATCTGAATCTGCTGGAGCGAATGCTTTCACCTGTTAAAAAGCTGAAAATCACAAAAAAAGGGGCAATGTAAGGTCGAACAGCCTGTACATTTTAGGCTTTCATCACACCCAACATAGTCAATCAAGCAAGCTTGATCAACAAGTTCTTTACTTGGGGTATTAAGTGGTAAGCCTTGGCTTCTGGTGCAGTGCTGTATTTTTGAGCTATTGCTCAATTTTCATGCAAGATCTGTCAAAAACCTTGTTTTTGAGAGATCTGAGCTTCGTCCCGCTGTGAGCTCTGATACCATATTAATATGTCACAGTAATCTAGGGACTAAACACAAGTCTCATCAAAGATTAATAACAATAAGTCTTGAAAATGGTGTAATAGTGCTACAAAATGAGTAGTCGCTCTGTATATTCACACAAAGAATGAGTAATACAATACATGATCATGCTGCAAACATGAATGACAAATCATTTCGAATTCCCAAGGAGGTCATTCGAATTGAATGAGTGAGTCTAGCTTAACTGGATGTAAGCCACAGTCAACACTCAAGTTAACCACTGATCAAAACCCTAATTGACTCAAATGAGCCCTAACTGAAGTCGAAGTGCAATAAATGACTGAGTCTAACTGAAAGTAGGTCAGACACATGTCACAACAAACCAACCAACAAGTGGTAGCGCATCAATGACTCCAATGAACCCCGATGAGGTTAACTGAAGTGTAACTGAACATCAGAAGTGGTTGGAGGCACCTCTGTTGACTCTACTTCATTAAATAATCATTAAATAATCAATTTAATGAAGGAGGGCGCCTTCACTACTATGTTTAACTGATTGTAACCATCAATTAGCAATATGAGGCATTAATGATACTCAGATCACCCCCGGAGTGCTCCAGTTAGCCTCCCCGAATGTAAGAGAAGGCTAAGTTAGCCTCCTCGAATGTAGGAGAAGGCTAAGTTAGCCTCCTTGACTGAAGGTAGGTGTGGTGTGATCTAGCTTATGTCATCTAGTGCTCCTCTAATGTCAATTAAGTAAATAATACTTAGGATAGTGGTTTAACTAGGCCAAATTGACCAAAATGAGTGTGAAAGGTGGTAAATGTCTCCAACAAGGCTATGGTGTTTCCACAATTTCTTGACTTTCTTCATCTTCTATGACTTCTCTCTCACCAAAAACTACTTCTTGTTTCTTTGAGTCATGAGAATATTGGTTCTCCAACTGAATTAGTTGTTTTGATATTACCTGTTCCTGCTTCACATCTTCTCTTACATTTTCGGATTTAATCAGAGAAGATTCATAAAAAATTTCTGTTAATGACAATTTTGTGGGCAGTAGGATCCCACAATTTATATCCTTTCATTACATCATCATATCCAATAAAAACACACTTCTTTGATCTAGGGTCTAACTAAGAACGCTGATTTTTAGGAGTAAGTGCATAAGCTTCATAACCAAAGATTTTCAAATTCGAATAATCACAAGAATGACCAGTCCATACCTCTTCCAAAATTTTACAGTCTTGCCATTGATGGTGACCGATTTATTGGATAACAAGCAGTAGAAACAACTTCTTCCCACAACTCTTTCCCCAAATTAGCATTATTGAGCATCATCCTTGCTCTTTCTAGAAGAGTCATGTTCATGCGTTCAACAACGCCATTTTGTTGAGGAGTGTATACATTTGTTTTGTGTCTTACGATCCCTTCATATTTGCAATATTTTTCAAACTCTAAAGAAGTAAAATCACCTCCATTATCCGTTCTTAAACACTTGATTGTCCTACCAGTTCTTTTTTCCACTGTAACTCTAAATTGTTTAAATGTGTTAAACACATCAGCTTTTCTTTTTAGAACATAGACCCAAACCTTTCTATAAAAATCATATACATAATATTTTGCTACCCCATAGGAAACGACATGAGATGAACCCCACAAATCAGAATGAATGTAGTCAAGAAAACCTTTACTAACATGACTACCTGCTTTGAATTTTTGTCTACAGTGCTTTCCATATATACAATGTTTACAAAACATCAAATTCAAAGTTTTCAAATTGGAAGCAATTTACAATTCATTAATACCTGAATTCATTTTCACTCATATGACCAAGACGTTGATGCCATAGCTGAGTGGATCCTGACTCTTCTTCAGATACTAATGAAATACCATTAACTTGAGTTCTTCCAACCAGTTTGTAAAGGTTTCATGTCCTCTATGCCTTCATGACCACTAAAACACCCTTGGAAACTTTTAGAGTTCCATCAAAACTTGTAAACTTATGACCTCAAGAATCCCGATACTCCTAAAGAAATCATTATTTTCTTTAACTTAGGTACATGTCTAACATCTGTAAGTGTTCTTATAATTCCATCAAACATTTTAATTTTAACACTTCCAACCCCAACAGTTTTACATGAATGATTGTCTCCTAAAATAACTTTTCCATCATTAACAGTTTGAGAGGAAGCAAACCAATCCTAATGAGGACAGATATGGTGCGAAGCACCATAATATAATAGCCATTCCTCATTATATTCATAAATATTACAAACATACAAGACCTCATTGATCATACTATGAATCAGAAGACTTAACTGAATTTACCTCTAACTTGGACTCATCCTTCTTGGATTCTTGTCTCTTCCAATAGTCCTTCTTGAGATGACCAATTTTGTTATAGTACCAACATTTTAATTTTCTCTTTCTTCCCTTCGATTTAGACCTAGAAGTACCTCTTGAATTTTATCCTTTCTCTTTGGATCGACCTCTAACAACCAAAGCTTCAGGTGAAGAGGTTTCAAGACTAGATTTCTTCCTTAATTCCTCAGACAATAATGCTCTGACCACATTGTCAAATTCTAAAGTGTCAGTTGTAGTAAGGCTAATGGAAGAAACTACTTGACCCCAAGATTCAGGTAAAGTACATAAGAGATTGACATCTTTATCTTCATCATCAATTTTAAAATCCATACTACTCAACTGGAAAATAAGAGCGTTAAAAAGATTTAAATGATCTGCTATCTTCGTACCTTCTTTCATTCTCATACCGTACAGCAGTTGCTTCAAGTAAATTCTATTTGTCACTGATTTGGTCATATATAGAATTTCTAACTTGTTTCATAGGATTATTGCTGCTGATGGTTCTCTAATAATGTTGAACAACACATCACCCGCAAGACATAAATCAAATTGTTCTTAGTGCTTTGCATCTAGATCCTCCCATTCATCATATGTCATGATGAGAGGCCTTTTTTTTTCCATCTAAAACTCTCTGTAACCCCTGCTAAACTAATAAATCCCGCATCTTTAACTTCCATAGTTCAAAATTGTTGTTACCATTAAGATTTTCAATCTTAAACTTTGTACTAGACATGGATGAAACATATTTTTTATTTAATTTTTTTTGAACAAAATACTTTACAACCTAATATTCTCCAATATAAATAGCACTATATGCTCCGGTACAAGGAAAAATGCATTGACTTGAATGTCTTGATTTATATATATATAATTTCCAAACTTCAAAAAAATATTAATTTACCATCGTTTGAAGTTATTACTTCCTCTCACAATTACCAAGCCTAGTTCTTCTCCACATGCAGAAGCAATCCACGAGGCTTTTAGCGGATGACAATGCTCTCCTCCACGTTGATTTCTTCAGCAGCAGATACGCCCCAGTTTCTTCAGGCTACGCGCAGGCGCTCTTCCATGCAGTCAGATCCTCTTGAGGCACTCTTCCATGCAATCAGATCCTCCTCTCTTCCACGCATGACCTCACCTTTCTTCAGGTAGTCTCCCGCACTTGTCGCATTCTCTCCACACTTCAGCAAGCGATCTGTCTCCTTCATGGCTGCGATCGTTCAATAGTGCTCTGGTTAGCAGCAATGGGATCTCGAGTCCCTCTTTTGCTTAAATTCTAAAGAAAGGTTCTCGTCCCTCTGTAGTCATAAGGTAAAGAAAATACAACTAAGAATTAAGAGATAAAATAAATTGAAAAAAATAATTTCTTAGATTACAATTAACTTTAGACTCTAGCATTTGTAAGGAACAAAGAGCTCCTTCAAAGTGATAATTATGTATTATTTTTTCATTTTATTATGCAATTAATTGTATAAATTTATTCATGTACTTAGGAAGTAGTAAAAAAGAGTAAATATGGGAATCATTGTTGGACGACCATTCATCTCTTGGACAAGAGAAATAAAGGTATGCAAAATGGGTTGTATCCCTAGGAATTTTGTAGTTTGAAGATGTGACCATTGGTTACAGTGTTTTTTCTAATACAAAATTTTAACCATTTTTGTTTTGATAAAAAAGAAATCTAAAGTAATTTTTTTAGAAAACCTATGAAAACAAATATTACATGTCTTGGTTTGAAGAGTTTTCTCTCAAAATTTAGATAAACGAAACTACTTATAAAATTTGATGAAGAAACCACAATATTTTCCTTTTTCAAAATTCATTTTGGTTTTACCTCGATTATATTCTGCCCTATATGGTTGGCCCTTTATAATAGAATTACATGTAGCTTGTGCATCACCATATTGTTGATATATATGCATAGACACTGGAATGGGCATGTATGCTTGAATGAAGTTCTATGCTATTATGGCATAACATAATGCACTAAATAAATGGCTATGTTATTTGTATTTCAGGTTGACAAATTAACCCAGTAGATTAAGACACCACTACTAATCCTGTAGAATAAACAATCACTTCCATACTTAATGGATAGGCACAACTTTCAAATGATTAATTATACATAAGGGAATTAATTCTCCTAATATGTTTTCAATAATATCCAACCCCAATGGAGCATGTAGCCATTTTGGCTTACAATGCTCTTAAATAGATTAATAGGATCTCTTAATTTTTACTTCAAATATTTTGTGTGCCTAATGCAAGTAATTATAAGACAAGTTGTGCTTACATGGAACACATGTTGTTTATACAAGCTTATAGTTTAAGACATGCCATCATGGTAATTATATGAGAACCCACCAAATAGGAAGAAAGAGGGAATGCTTTATGTCGATAGATTCAAAATTTTATGTACTCAATATGTTTAACATCTAACTATTTTCTTGAAAGATAAAGTGTAAGGATTCTTATATATTTAGTATGTGTAAATCTTTGTGTTCTACTTGTCCCATATCTATATTTTATGTTTCTCAATTAGGAATAAATGAGAGCAATGTTTGATAGAGTGAATAATTTATACTTTGTATGAATGCATGATTTTTACTTTAGCATATGATATGAGTTTTTACATGAACTTTTGTTGTCAATACATTTATGCATTGTTTCTTATGAGATAAAAAACCCTACAAAACTGATTAATTATTCTTTGTATCTATAATTGTGTTCAATTTCTACACAGGAAAACATTGAAGTCGAAAAGACATCGTGCTTTATACATAAGCACAATTCGATTACAAAAAGTAAATTGTGCAGTATATATTTGGTTTAAAATCTTGTCCTTCCTTCTAACTCTTGTCATTCCGTACAAATATATAAATTACAAGTTGTGAAGGGTGCAAGTCAAAAGTGTACGGTTAAAGAATAAACATATTTTTCCTTACTATTTACATATGGTGCTTTAGTAGCTATTGTTGTTAGAGTAAATAACCCTCATAGAGCATGTTGTAATGAGTCTAATGGGCCAAACCACACCCAAAATGACCTCATGAGTCATCCATGAGACAAAACCTAAGATTTAGGGGTGCCTTCCATGATTTGGGCGGTGCATTCTTTGATTTTGGGGTTTTTCTCCGTTATTTATGGAGTGTGTATCAGTTAGACTCAAGTTTCTTCACTAATCAAGTCCTAACTAACACCTAACTAACCCAAACACTCATTAGTGCCCCATTTAGGTTTAGTAGCACCCCATTTGAGTGATTTTAGGAACATCCATGCATTATTCAGTTAACTGAGTGATCAGTGAGTTTCTTAAACAATTAAACTCAATATAGGAGTGCATGCATGAATTAATAGGGTTATTTGTTCTTATTTAAGCTTGACTATCTCTCTATACATATAAGAATGGAACCTCTCTACATGGCATGGACAATTTGAGATGCTCTTTGACCTAATTCAAATAGTTCCTCTATATATTGTAATTATCTCCTCTCATTTCAATCAATGAACTTGATCATTCTTTTCTCTTCCATTATGAGTTTCTTGTGTAATAATCTATGTTAAAGAATTTATTACATTCTGATTTGATAGCTGATTTGTTTATCATTGCATATCTGCTTAGTTTATGTACCTAGATCTATACATGTTCAAATCTTATAACTGCAAAAAGTAGAATATTTACTCTTAAACTTATTTAGGTTTATGCAAATGATTCAAAGTAATTGAAAGATAAAGAGAGATTTTATGAGATCCTTCTATATATAATTACAAAGTACAAAATTGTGAAGTACAAGAATATGTATCATATATTCTACAAAGTTCAACAATAATTCAATATTTTGGCTAAAAAGGTTGCATTAATAAATTGGAGGTCCTTTCTGGGTAGTTTGTAGTTTCACCTAGGATTGATTGCAAACTGCTTGTTGGAAGCCATGTTGATATAGGGTATATTATTCTACTTTGAGACTCTTAACATGATAACACCTTCATAATAAATGGTACATAAATATTTTTTTGTTTGAATGCACAATATTATCATTGATCATTTTATGAATTCAAGACTTCTAGCTGAAGTAGTTTCATCTAGAATTTGTTGGTTCTTACTCCCAAATCATCATCATCCTAGATTAATCGATCATCATTATCCAAATACAATTATTCTTCCCTTCAATAAAGATAGCTATAAATTTTTTCCTTCTATCCCTTTAACCCAAGATTGAATTCAATTTTCAAAGTCTTTGGTGAACAAAAATATCGAACTAGATTAATGATCCTGATGGATATCGGTGGCCACCCACCTATTCCACTGGCTCAAAATAGTTGTCCATTTTGGAAATTTTCTAGTAATTTTTCTACGGTTTTTTGGGTCCCAAACTTCTAGGGCTGTTTTGAGGCCCTGAATGACAGTTTTTGGTGTTTGGGAGGCCAATTGGTTTTCCACAACATGTATTTAGCCCTAGTTAAACAACGTGAATCTTCGATATACCTTTCCAATGGGATATCGAACACCCCAAACAAATGTCGTATTCATAAGTTATAACCCTCGGAAGTTGACTATTTAACTAACCACCTTGGGGCCTATTGGAAGAGCTAGTCGGTTAGCCGACTAGACTAGTTAGTCGACTAATTGTAGATTAGGTCGGCCTCATCGGTCATGTCGGTTGAGTGAAATGATAGTTAGTTACCATAAATGTTTTGTAAATGTATAAATATGTTGTTGAGTCAGATATGAACTTGGTTCAGTTTGATTTATGAACCCACATGTGTTATTGAGTAATATAACTTGTATTCTACCCACTAGTCTTGTCTCTTGTCTCTATTATGATTATATGATTCTTTATGTGTATTATTGGTAACATTGCAATCTGAGTGATTACAACATTGGTTCCGTTGCCGGTAGTACATGTACGGATGAAATGACCATGAGAAGATGATCTCAGAACAAGATATTAAGGATTGGTGGGAGTGTAAAATCATGAACTATTTGCAAAATTACACTCAGAAAAACAGGTTGATTATTGCCCAAGCTAAGGAGAAATTATTCTCTGAGACACATGAGAAATTTGTAGAATCTGTACCTCAGTGTCTAAATAAGTTACTAGATGAAAAATATGGTAGACACTAAAGAGAAAGAGTTACTCCATAGGCTGATGAGAGGTGGATGTACAAATCTGTCGAAGTGGTTTGAAAAAATCATAGACAAGTTTTGTGAAGAATGTGTCGTGGAAGAGAGAGTCTCTATCGAGAGTATCGAAGAGAGGGTGTATTATGACTTCACTGAGGAGTTTCTTTTCTCACTACCGACTCTTTTGTTTAAGTTCTTGATCAACATGGGAGTAGGCCACATTGTTGAACCTCATCCATCATTAATCGAATCTCCATCGAACACTAACTGGGCGAAAAAGCAAAAAGTGTGGGAGAATTTTGTTGTAGAAAGGGAGTGGGAATACTTTTTGAGCAAACAGACAAAACCACCCGGGATTACTAAAGCGTCGGGTAGGCTATGGGGGGGGGTAGCTGGTCATGTTTTGGGGTAGAGTAGAGGAATTCTAGTCGACTGTGGAAACCAACACCCACAATGAAAAGTTGGGCCAAGAAAGAAATAATTTGGATAGTGACTCACAAAAGCACTCTGTATTTACAAAAAATAGAAATAGAGAAGAGGAAGAAGAGAAGGGAGGAAATTAGAGAGAATGACGTTGTGATCCAGAGAAGATTGCATCGTGCTCCAAAGAATAATGGCCACTAGAGTGACAAAACATGAAGAAAATCCGCTAGAGTCGGGTCATGACCGACAGGAAGAGGACATAGATGAAGAAGTGTCACCGATGGAGGAATATTTGTGGATAGAACAACGTGAATCTCTCCAAATCAGCATACCCTAAAGCATAAGTCCTCAATCTCCGATAAATTCAAACATGAGTGCTTGAGTGCGGGCCATTGTCGAAGAAGACCTAAGACTACAAGCCGATGAGTTCCGTGTATGGAGCCGACTAGACAGTGAAGGAAATGATGGAGAACATATTGTAATTCATCGACTAGAAGAAGGAAACTAGGTTACATTTTAGTCATACCCATCCAACTGCAGTATCTACCTACTCTACCCAGAAAATGAAGGAGCACCCCCCGTCCAAACATAGGTTTAGAGAATACAAATAAGTCAGACTCACCAAGAAGGATATCCCAATTACAACTGTTTACTTGGATATCAACAGAAGGAGTTGGACTAGACCGAGAACTTGTTAAGGACGAACCGAAAAACAAAACTTCTGACGAAAATGAAAGTTCTGTCGAAAACAACTATGAACAACATAGGGTTACAAAGAGTATCCCACCACCCACACCACCAATACCTAAAGAAGACACAGATGTCGATGACATGGGGCATGATGCCACACACATCCCCCTCTATGAGGGCGATGAGGATCCTAAACAACATTGGTTCGTCTGCGAATCAACATGGGAAGCAAACATAGTAACAAATGAAGATCAACAGATGGTACAGTTCGCTGGTGCTTTGTGAAAGCGGGCACTGACTTGGTACATGACATACACTAAGAAAGTGACCAATGCAACCAAGGGATAAATTAAGAAGCAATTTCTTTCATTCTTCAAAACCCCAGATGCGAAGCATCTGGCAGCAAAAAAGTTAAAAATGACAATCCAAAAAACTGATAGAGACTGTTCGGGAGTATGATAAAAGACTGTAGGTCGACCTACTCAACAAGATGGATTATAACATAGATGAAAAATTATTAATCCAATGGTTTCTTGCATAGATTTCACAGAAGATCAGGAGGCACATTAGTCTGGACACATTCAATACATACGAAGATGCACTCACAAAGGCGTTGCAAGTCGAGATGGATGAAGACTACCCAGTGCACCCTATGGACAACCGTATCGAACAACAATTAGAAATAATGAAAAAATCGTTACAGGAACTTAACCTCAAAGGACAAGACATCTGGTGTACCAAATGCTCGATGACCATACATACTAAAGACACTTGTCGACAAGACATCAGCCGACAAGATGTACGCTTTGTTCAAACAAAATGATTTTGCGACATCTTCCAGGAACATGGGCTACACACGACAAAAGATTGTTTGTTCAACATGAAAAATGAAAAAGCTTCTTGGTGCTCAATTTGCGAAATTAAAAGCCACGCAACAGCCGACTATCACTTGAACCTGAAGAACCGACATAACTAATATCATGCAGTTTATCAAACAAATGTTGTTGCACAGAACAATAATAATAATGAATAGAATGAGCAAAGCAACCAAAGATATGAAGGCCGGAGATATGAGAGTCGGTACGATAATAATCATCATGGGGGATATGCAAGTTGAGGCTGATTCTTAAGAAGTCGGGACAACATACCACGATGACCAATCCAGTGCTTCACATGCTACATTAATGAAGGTCACCGATATGCAAACTGTCCATACAAAGACTAGACCGATCTAAAATTTTGTACTAGTTGTGGTGTTGGCGATCACTCTTTAGAGGATTGTCCCACCATGCTCGACACAATTAATAAAAACAAAAATGTTAATGTCTTGTCGTGTGTTCAAAAGTGTGACGTAATTCGTACAAAGAATTTGCAAATAGTCACTAAACAAGGAACACAAACTGGCAATGATAATCCAAGAATAAGTAAGATAAAAAGAAAATATGACTACCCTAATCCGATAAAGAAAAATAAATTATATAATGAGACATCAAATATGTTTCAAGGATTCGCTAGACAAGAAGCAACCGATGATAGTCGACATAATATATCTCAAGAACTACTTAATTTAATACATAATGATAACTCAGTAGCACAATTTATTGATCTATTATACAATATTAAGAACAAATCCGGCATGGATAAACAAACTAAGAATATATGTATCCTAAACCAAAAAGATAAGAGTGATGTTGACCCACTTGTCGATTTAGAAATCGAAGGATATCATGTCCGACAAGTTGTTCTTGATTTTGTATCTCAAGTGAACATTATGACAAGAGATACATGAGAACAATTGGGCAGACCTCAACTTAGTGAATCGAGCATATATCTAAAATTAGCAGACCAAGGACTCATCGAACCTATCGTGGTATGGAGAAACGTTAACACAACCATAAAAGGCATTGCCACAAAAGTCGACTTTGAAATCATTAACCCTTAGTAAGGATCCAGGTCCTTCCTAGCCTTAGTGGGTTGGCCATGGGGTCGAAAGATGAAGGCATCGATTTTAATAGATAAAGAATGGATAAATATTTAAGGGAATGGGCAGAAATTAATTGTTCCTATTCATCCTTCACAAGGTGAACCATGGACATAACCCATAGATGAATAAGTCAATGTCTGACAGATATATAAAGTGACAAAACAATGAAGACTATATCAAACCAAATATATATGGGGAACTACATCTAGGAAACCAAGTCTTAGTGGGATATAACTTAGATGCATAACTATACGAATGGGAGATGGAAAAATACGAAACTCAAGAAAGGGGATGCTGGACCATTCAGGTCATCCCAAGAAAACTGACACGTCAATGTTTTTATTTGTCCATCATACCAAATATATTCAAAATAAAAATTAGGGAATACCCTTCTTTAGATCCAATCAAAATAGAAAACAGATAGTCTCTTCGGTATAAAGAGAGAGAATCACCAGTCCTTCATATTGAACAAGTTTCCAAAAACATAGGTGATGACGGCCGACTTCGAATCCTAGTCGAAACGTTTACAGGTCAAGCTGCTCGATGGTGGGATACCCATCAGTTGAGACTACAGATGTGAATGATAGCTTCAACATATTTCTTCAAAATATTTGGAGGGAAGAAGGTAACAAAACATGCACAAATACCAGTCTTCACGCAGGGACAAGACCCCAAAAAACACATAAGTATATGTGAAAAGGAATGGAAAAGACTTGGTTACAAAAATGAACGAATATGGCCACACCTATTTCCATCCACATTAGACGATTTACCAAATAAGTGGTATAAGATGGAAGAAGCATGAGGTGAAATGTTCTCATGGGACGAGCTCAAAGAAAACTTCAACAAGGACTTCAAATTCATACAAGAAGATGACAAACTAGTCGAAGCAACGAAATAGATAAAAAAATTCATACAACCGATTGTTCCCAACAGTTCGACAAAAACTCATAGTCAACCAAAAACATCATGCAATAATATTCGGTCTAATAAAATACCATAGTCGACAAGACTTCGAATAGGAAATGAGCATACAAATGGAAAAAGATTTCAGTGGAAATTTGATCACCCAGAAATGACGAAACAAATTAGAACAATATTCAAGGTCGAATCAAAAGAAGATACCGACCAGATGACAACAGAATAATTCCCAGCATCATTTTTTGCAATTCAAAGAAGGAAGTTGACAAATCAATGAAAGCAAGATGCCAGAATGGATGGACACAAATGTTAAAATGAAATAATTCAACATATCCAATGATGATAGACCAAAAATGGCAAGAATAGGCGACTATTGGAATGAGGAATAGATAATAGAAGTTGTTAACTTGTTAAAACAATTTCATGATGTCTTTGCACGGGACTATAAAGACCTCAAAGGGTTAGTTCAGGAAAAGGGCAAAATGAAGTTTGATATTAAAACAGATGCAAGACCTATAAAGAAACGACCTTACAAACTTGCTCACAAATATAAGGAGATAATGAAACAAAATATTGACAATATGTTAGCAGCTGGAATCATCTACCCAATTGACTAGTTGGAATGGGAAAGCCCAATGTTCATTCAACCAAAAAATCATGACCCGACAAAACTGAGAATCTATGTAGACTTCCGGGAGCTAAACAAAGTCACCCTGATAGATCCATTCCCAACTCCGTTTGCAGACAAAATATTAAATGAGGTCGCAGGACATAAATGTTATTCATTTACAGATGGATTCTCAGGATATAATCAAGTCTTGATTGCCAAGGAGGATCAAAAGGAAACAACATTCGTCTCTGAATTTGGATCATTTTCTTACAGAGTTATGCCATTCGGTCTTAAAAACGCACCAGTCGTATTCTCAATAATAATAGTCAAAGCATTTTAGGAATACATATATAAAACAATGGCTATATAATTCGATGATTGGATGATTTAATCCATGTTGAAAGATCACTGCAAGTGGTTAAAGCTAATGCTAGAACGATGTTGACAAATCCAACTATCACTCAACTTAAAGAAATGCATCTTTGTAACCCCTATAGGAATTATACTAGGACATATTGTATGCAAAGAAGGCATCAAAGTCGACTTCGCAAAAATAAAAATCATCCTCGACTTGAAACCTCCAGAGAATCCAAAGCAAGTCAGAGTGTTATTAGGGCATATGGGCTACTACAGGAAATTCATTTGTCACTACTCAGACATGACATACCCTTTGGAAGAATTATTAAAGGAATACCACTAGGACAAATGGACTGAAGAATGTGATGAATCCTTCGATGCTTTAAATAAAAAATTAATCAAAGCACATATTCTTAGGTTTCCAAATTGGTCAGTCAAATTTCATGTACACATTGACGTATCAGGCATAGAAATAGGCATAATCTTAACACAACTAGGAGACGATGGGATGGACTACCCAATCGTGTATAGCAATAGAAAATTAAACAAAGAAGGACATAATTATTCCATGATAGGAAGGGAAGCATTAGGAATGGTCTTTGCGCTCCAAAAATATCGACATTATCTATAAGCTAATCCCTTTATATTTTACACCGATCACCAAGCGCTGAAATATCTCATAAACAAACCTTTACACCATGGAAAAATCTGTCTTTGGTTGTTTACGTGGGAAAGCACATACAGAACCTGACACTTTTAGTGGATTCAGGGACACAGTCTTTTCAACAAAGATGGACCAGTGGACTTTTGGATCCTTTGCCTTCTACCCAGTTAGGGAAATTATCCATAGTTAGGGA
This sequence comes from Pseudotsuga menziesii, assembly GCA_001517045.1. Taxonomy (NCBI): domain Eukaryota; kingdom Viridiplantae; phylum Streptophyta; class Pinopsida; order Pinales; family Pinaceae; genus Pseudotsuga; species Pseudotsuga menziesii. Next base: position 351,860 of record LPNX010950364.1, on the reverse strand, counting down.
GATTATAATAGGAAAATAGTGCGATTGAGGAGCTGTAGATCGAGTCAATATATGCCTTTAAGATCCCTATATTTATTATCCTCAAATACTGCTACAGATATTTTCTCCTTTATTCTCCGCTTTGTAGCGGGCATGACGAAATGAATGAAATATTTTGATACGAGCAAATTCCAAGAATTTGAGTTTGAATTTGTAGTTCGACCGGGAAGGCTAAATGTTGGGCCCGACCACTTGTCTCAAATCAAAATGGGGGAGGAACCGACAGGAGTCGAAGACGATCTCCCAGATGCACATCTGTTTCAAATAGAAGTTGTACCTGATGAACCAGAAGAGATAACACAATTCTTAGAGAATGGACAAGAACATGAGGGAATGACTACCCAAAAGAAGAAAATTTTAGCAATGAAGTCCACACCTTATAGTATAACTAATGGGTTCCTATATAAAATGGGCTTGGATGAAGTACTCTGTCGATGTGTTTTGGAGCATGAAAGAGAGAGCATAATGCATGAAGCACACTATGGCCCAGCTGGAGGAAATTTCCAGTTGGATACGACTTCTAAAAAGATCCAACAATCGGGACTATGGTGGCCAAAATTACACAAAGACTATCGAAAGTTTGACAGTAAATGTGATCATTGTCAACGTTTAGGTCAACCTTTACCTAGCACTGATATGCCCTTAATATCGGTAAATCCAAGTTTAACATTTGAAATTTGGGCTATCAAATTTTTAGGACCATTCCCAATTCATGCTAGAAGGTTAGGTGCATGCTACATCATAATAACAGTCAAGTATGTTACTAAATGGGCAGAGCTAGAACCTGTCAAAACCTGTTCTAGCGAAGTAGCTTCTAAATTCATATATGAAAATAGAATTACTAGATTTGGTTGTCCATTGACTGTAATCAGTGACCAAGGATCACATTTTATCAACAAAACTATTACAGCCTCAACAGATCAGTTCAAAATCGACCACAGAAGAAGAAGAACTTATCATCATCAGTCTAACGGTGAAATAGAAGCATTTAATAAAACATTAAAAAGGGGCTTAACAAAAATTTGCAACACTGACAAAGATAACTGGGATGAGAAAATTCTTATTGTCTTATGGGCGTATAGAATAACATATAAGTGATCTACATACCAAACACTATTTAGACTAGTCTATGGCCAAAAGGCAATCGTTCCCCTACTCTTTTGACAATAGACACCAGTAATCGTCGACATTTTACATATTAATGTCAAATAAGATAAGAAGGAGGGACTTATGCAACTAGCTAAGCTAGAAAAACACTGAATAATTGCTATAAAACACCAAGAAATTTGAAAGCAACAACAGAAAGCATGGAATGACCAAAACATAAAAAACAAGAGCTTGTCGGTTGGAGATCTTGCTTTGTTGTATAACAGTTGGGTAAAAGGTTAGCCGAAGAAATTACACACAGAATGGATGGGACCTTATATCGTGGAAGAAATCAATGCCAATGGATCATTTCGACTGAGAACATTACAAGGCAGAGTATTTTAGAAACTATTTAATGGTGCCTTACTACAGTGGTATGATAACTGAAAAATCTATTATAAAAAAGAAAACAATTTCATAACTGTTAACAAAAATTGAAAAAAATATATAAAAAACATAAAAAACTAAAAAAAAACAAAATAAACAACCCAGCAAAAACAAAATGACAGGGAATTACTCTCAGGAAGGAAGTAGTTGCACACCTAGAAGGAATAGCAACGGACATCACAACCATCAACATAATTATTATCGCCCATTTTATCGACATTTTCATAACAATGACGGATATCGGCAAAAAGGGGGACCAACGGTCCAATCAAATAATCATGATAATTGAGAAGGAGCGCTAAAACCAGTGCGCATTAAAAGAACCATCGACAGAGCATCCTTCTTAGTCAAATCCTCCATTAATACCTTCATTGACCAGATCGTCGCCCGCTCCACCTATAAATACTACATTAGATGAAGACCTCATATCATTTTATGAAGATATAGAGAGATAGAGCTATCAGACTCCTGAGATTAGGATACCTGTTCAAGAACTAGAGTAATTTACCGACAAGATGACACCAAATAAGATGAGATCTGCAACCAGTAAAGCAAAGGATATAGCATCTGCTACAATTCCATTGATACAAAGACTGGAAAACATCAATAAAGCAAAAATTCAGGAAACATCATGGTCAATACTATGGGCAGAAATAAAAAAAAATGGGCATATATAGACAAGAAAATGACACTAGAGGCTCAAAAAGTAAACGCTGGTACTATTATGAGCTATATAAATGCTCCTCTCATGGCAAGCTTCGGGGGTACAAAGGAAATCATATCAAAATTCATCATCAGTCAATATCACAATGGGAAGTTTTTACTTCGACAAACCCATTGAGATATCCGGGGATGTCATTTATAAACTTACAGTATTATCTAACAAAGGTGAACCAGTTCCAGTCAATTCAAAACTAGGGTTGGTTAAAAAATTAGCAGGTACACCAACCAGGAAGAACTCTAAAGGTCTGGTAATGAGTCAAATCTAGGCCACAACACCCAAGATGGTAGCGAAAATAATTTCCTATAGGCCTAACCATTACATGACGTGGGTGCAATTTGAGGCATGATATGTTGTAAGTAGTCAACAGTATAGCAGACATAGGGAAAACCTACTGTTGGGCACAATACTTAGCTAACCTTGTAAAAAATATATGCATAAAATTCTAGCAGGAAGGCATCGCAATTAGATTCTTGTCCTTAATCATATGGATTGCGATGTATCACTTCTGACCTGTTGGAGACCCATAGTTCCTTGAGCTGACGAGATTCCACATGTGAAACTTCAAGCCATTTTCAATGGATGGGAACTCACATGAACTTGAAGTAGCTAAAGTGTTGTTAGAAAATTGGTTCCAAAATCTTAAAATCAGAACAGCTAGATGGAGGGTGCCCCAGAACATCTGAAGAAGTCTGTCATCGACAACACACATCCAGTTAGAGTTGGATCACAGTGTAGTCTGGTACATGCAGGGAGCTATAGTGAAATATAAACCCCTCGACTATTATCCATTAGTTGAGGATATTTTCATAGAGTTAGCTCGACAATCCAATACCAAAATTCCCATACCGACGATTGCAAAGAAGCCCGATCGGCAGATTGTTGAGCCTCTAACCGACCATGAGAAAGAGGAATATTATGAAGTACACCTTCATATTACCACTTTCACTCTAGAATACAACCCAACAGAAGATGTAAACACTCTTCAAATAGTCAAAGTACTGCAGACACAACAACCCTTGTATCAAAACAACAACAGGAGGTGGAGGGTGAGCAATCAGATGAAGAAACACAGTCCAACAAACCGGAGTATGCTATGATGAAGCATAATATTTGAAAACTAGCTATGGAAATATCCAAATCCTGGAAGAATAAAAATAGTCCAGCAAAAGGGAAAGGAAAGAGAAAAATCATTATTCTATAGGAATCGGATGACAAGGAGGAGTTATTCACCAAAGCAGTGGAGATATTGGAGGATGCTTCTAAGAACAAGGTATTCGTCGAAAAACAGTTCAAACGATTCATGGAAGAAGAAGAAAATCAAGAAAAATCAAAGAAGCCTAAGAGTTGCCACCCCTCCTAAAGTTGACTCTATTGATTTAACTTCCACTCCACCACCTCCATCCCCAACTCAAATAGTTCAAGAATAAATACCAAACCTGACTTCTATTCCCTCATCAAACCCTTACAAAGAGGCATTATCTGAAAAACTCAAAGAAAAATTTGATAAATATGCCGACCTACAAGAATTTATCAACAAACTTCCCAACCTTTTTCCTGGTGCTCAATAAATAAATACCATAAAATCAATTATCGAGTTAGGCCTGTCCCAACAATTTCTTACAATCACCCAACATCCTAACCAACCGCAAAAAGATGCCCCAAAATTGAAAATTGTCAGATTTATTAAATCTTCATTTCAAATAAATCCCGATGAATCCTCCCAAGTTGTCGCAACATAAATTTCATCATTTATACCATCCACTGGAAATCCTATCCTCTCGATCAATTAAGCAGACGAAGGAGCCATATCAGGTGATCTTGATGCAAATGACCAAATTGAAACATTAGCAATAGATTAAGAAATAGTTGACCTCCTCGATTCTGTTGAAACTAATGAATCTGTCGACTTACAACCAGAATTCGAAGATCCTATGCTGACAGATGCCCTTCCAACCACCCCATCAACTTCATAACACCCACCCTCACCTACACCACCTTCAACCTCAGGTCCACCTTCAAACTCAGTTCCACTGTCCACACCACCGAGAAGTACACAACCAGCCACTGACCCCATCTTTGAAACACAGTTGGAAAACCTCAACTTACCAAAGTAGCAACCAGAACAACAACAAACAAAATCAGTGACGATAGGAGCAGATGTTTCACAACACAAACAACAATCTCAACGGAAAAGAAAAAGAAAAGAGAAAAAGAAAAATGAGAAGGAACAACAGCAGATAACATTAGCCATCCACTTGGCTTAGCTTGGGTCGACCACAACGGTGGATACAAATAAAATCAAGGACGAATAATTAGACCAACTACTAGAGGCCCTTACAAAGAATCGAAAGAAAGGAAAGAAATAAGACAAGCACATATTGAAAAATTGAAAGCAGAACAAGTCGAATTCCTCACAAAATGCATAGATATGACACAAGCAATCATTCCAGTACTAGAGGACACCAACACCGGTAGACCGTTGGAACAGGCATACCAACTATTCGAAAGTGTTGTGTCTAGTATGCAAACTCAACTACAAGAAAGGAAGGAAGAGCAAATGGAACAAACCTCTGTGTTGTTAAGAAACCAGTTCATAGCGTTCTCCGAAGCTCACTGAGTACTGAAGGAACATTTTGAAGAATCCAATGTCACAGAGGAATTTTTAAGAAGTTGGGTCACCTACTATAGCCAAGTATTTCAGCATCAAAGAAGTACACGTGAACACATTAAAACACTACAAATCCAGTGAGCAGACATAGAAGAGATGAATACAAAAATTGAAGACCAACTTGCAGAAGACACAACAAAAATGAATAAAATTGAGAAACAAGGACACAAATGGATAAATCAAGCTAATCCTAGTGTGGACAACCTTGAAGAGATTCGTCTGCACATGAAGAGGTTACTTGACACTGCAGAGGAGAAAGCACAATTTTTGGGCCCCGACATGAATAATATTGTATACATATCGATACAGGACAAATATGTCGAACTTGTCAAGCATCACAACCTTGACTATTGATATTCAGAAATCACTCCGCAATTGGACAGAATTTCAGCACCAGTTGGCAGTAACAACAGAAGCCATTGTGGAGATTTGCGTATAGAAACAACCATCCATCTGACATCATAGTCCATAAACAAATCTATTCTAGGAACTACTTAAGACAATCAATTTTGGTACCTCCCCTATTTCTTCGAGACAAAGAAAGGTTTTGTTCTTGGGGGAGATGTTGGAGGAGCTAGTTGGTTAGCCAACTAATTGTAGATTAGGTCAGGCTCATTGGTCATGTCAGTTGAGTGAACCGGTAGGTAGTTACCATAACTGTTTTGTAAATGTATAAATAGGAGGTTGAGCCAGATATGAACTTGGTTCGGTTTGATGTATGAACCCACATGTGTTATTGAGTAATATAAGTTGTATTCTACCCACTATTATTGTCCCTTGTCTCTGTTATGATTATATGATTCTTTATGTGTATTATTGGTAACCTTGCAATCTGAGTGATTACAACAGTGCCACAAAATTTAAGATGGTTCATATTCTAGGGTTATGTTTTGGAAGCTTAGGGTTCTTTAACTCATGCTTTTTATAAATAGGCCCCTTCAACCTCATTTTGTATTCATCTTGGAACATATGAGTGTAGCGGCCACATATCTTCTTAGAGATAGCTACCATCATTCTAGTTGTGTATTTACAGTCAGTTCTATTTCTGCCATTTAACAAAATATGTGTTTATTGTATCATTGTGTTAGTTGAAATTTATTTGTGTTTATGATTATATATATTTTCTTTCATTTCTTTCTCACATAAATCCAGATCAGTGTTATCAGATCCTTCTTCTCTTTGATTGTTTCTCGGTGCATGTCCCCGATGACATTAGGGTATAGAGAGTTGGGTCTTGAACTAGTTTCACATGGGGAAGATCACTCTCGCCTTCCCAAATGACCTCCCATGGAAAAAGAACAGAGAGATGAAGGAGAAGGATATCCTATCAATTTGTTTCTCGAGGAATCCCTCGCGCAATAGAGGAATGATATGATGGATAATTTTTCCCAGATCCTTCGACAAATGTCAGCAGTGGAAGATGCACCTTCAACGAGAAGCCACTTCGGAGATCCAATTCCCTTCAAGGTACACATTAACTTTGATATTCCTTTATTTGAAGGCCAAATCAATGGTGATTCCCTGGATAAGTGGTTGAATGTTCTAGAAGGGTATTTATTTGTATGCAATTTTTTCAAGAGGAAAAATATCACCTTTGCACTCCTAAAGGTCGTCCCCCATGTCTAAAATTGTTGTGATAGTTATTGTGAGAAAAACTCATCAGACAAGTCTGGAATGTTCGAGGTGAATCCCACTTGGGACTCTTTAATAGATGCCATCAAGGAACAATATTACCTTGTGGGAAACTACGATGAACAGTACACAAAATGGACCATTATGCGTCAAGAGAGGGACCAGATGGTGTCATAGTACACCAACAAATTTCATACCTTGCGTATAAAATTTCATATCAAGGACTCTGAGTGCCACCTGGTAATGAAATATCGTAGTGTCCTACATTGGTAGATACAAACATATATGGAATTCCTAGACATATCTTCCTTGGGAGATGTGAATCCACCGTTGAAGCAAGGCAAGGGAAACCCTGGCCCGTAGAACACATGAAAACGAAAGGACAACCAGTCCCCGCCACAAGCAAAGAAGGGTAATGGAAAGTCAAAGAAGGACACTAGGAAGTGGTGTGTATTCCACAAAATCCCCTGGAACAACATTGATGAATGCCACTCAAAGAAGTCATTGGTGTCCAATATCAAATATTCAGAATCAGATCCCTATTTCGATTTAGAACCCAATGTCACGACCATGAACCATGGGAAGCAGATCATTGATGCAGAACCCATTGTCACGGTTGCTACCACACAAATTCAACTAGAGGAACTTGAAGAGTTAGAGGCAGAGGAGCGCCTCTTCCACTCGTACATGTGGGTGAAGGGAATCCCACTACATTTTGTTGTTGACAACGACAACCAAAAGAACCTAATCTCAACAGAAGTTATCAATATTTTGGAGCTTTCGACAACACCACACCTGCAACCCTACAAGTTCATCAGTTGGCTAATCCAAGGATGAGGTATCCATGTTACTCAGCAATGTCGCCTACCATATGGCATCAAGCCTTTCAAAGAGGAGGTACTTAGTGATGTTTCCCCACTTAAAGTCTATGATGTACTTTTAGGACAAACATATATGTGGAAGCATCATGATATATATGAATCACGACCTCGCAGTGTCATTGTCACTGTGGGAGGATATTTGTATTGGATACCAAGATAGTTGCACCTGCCATAGTCTCGCACGGAAAGAAGATAATCTCCCACATCAAGAAATTCTCTCTCCTCATGATTTCCTCTGAAGTAGAACATCAGATCATAGATACCTCCACACTCTCTATAAAGGGTCCCTTTGCTCAATAGAAACAAGAAGAACACAAAGTCAGTGTTGCCTTATCCATTTGAGTACCTCTATAGTGAAAGGACATGCATTCAAGGTGATCATATTGAAAGAAATCATCCAGACTAGTTCATAAAAATGATAACATGACAACTAGAATTGTTGAACAACTCCAGTGCATCCATCAACAACAATAACATCCCTCTCGGGATGTCAAATAAATGCAACCTTTTCATTTCAATGAATGTCGCACCAGGAGATCAACTCAACACATAGTTAGAGACATGATACTGGATTTGACACAATGGAGACCATTGCTTCCTAAGGGGAGAGGATTGATCCAGATGGATATCAGTGGCCACCCACCTATTCCATTGGCTCAAAATAGTTTTCCATTTTGGCAATTTTTTAGTAATTCTTCTATGGTTTTTTGGGTCCCAAACTTCCAGGGTCGTTTGAGGACCTAAATGACGTTTTTTAGTTTTTTGGGGGTCCTTATGGTTACCAACGACATGTATTTGGTTCTAGTCAAAAGATTTAAATCTCAGATATACCTTTCCAATGGGCTATCGAACGCCCCAAATGAAGATCATATGAAAAAATTGTGACCTTGGGAAGTTGATTGTTCAACTAACCACCTTGGGGCCGCAAACTTTATGACGGTTCATCTTATAGGGTTATGTCTTGGACGTTTAGGGTTCTTTACCTCATTCTTATTATAAATAGGATTCTTCGGCCTCATTTTATATTCAGCTTGGTAGAGATGAGCATAGCAGCCACATCTCTTCTCAAAGATAGATACCAACATTCTAGTTGTGTATTTACAGTCTGTTCTATTTCCACCATTTAATAGAACATGTGTTTACTGTATCATTGTTTTATTTGCAATATATTTGTGTTTATGGTTCTATATATGTTCTTTCATTTCGTTCTCACATAAATCCATATTGATTAAATAGTAAAACATATAGATCCTATGAAGTGGTATAATTTTGGGGTTTGCTTCAATTCATAAACACAATTGGAATTGGTCGAATGTGTTAGAAATAAAACATGAAGTATTGATGTTAACATACCTTGAATAAGCATTGCATATTTCTATATCATAGTTGTATTCCTTGATCAATGACTCAATAATTATATTCATTTATTTGTTGGTGTATGGAATTTTGTTATATTGCTAGCACTGAAAGCCCTGATTATTGCTTGTAAGTATATGTAAAGCCATAACAATCTATAAGCCTACTTTTTGTTGAGATCAAGGGAGTTGTGTATAGTGAGAACACATCTAGATATACATATAATTTGCAATAATATTTCCAAATGATATATATGCACATGCCATTTGAATGGGTAAGTATGTTTGAATGAAATGCTTTGCTATTGTGGCATAATATCATGTACTAAATTGATGGCTATGCTATTTCTTATTGTTAGCTAACATGTTAACCTATTATATTGAGAATGATTCTCTTAGAACATTGTATAAGCTTGTAATGTAGTTGCATTTTTATTGATTGGTGTACTTTTAAATGTTGTCCAACAATATTTCTATGATTTTTATTTTTTATTTTCCATGTTAGAACCACATGTAGGACATCAAACAAAAAATCATGTTATCACGGGTGAAGAATTGAACGATGAGATGAATGTTAGTGATGTTGAACTTGATGTTTTGCAATTGGTACTAGTGCTTGACAATTCCATTTCAAATGTTAACTAGGTGACTACATTCAATTTTATTTCAAAAATATACATAGAATATATAAACTGCATTTGTAAAAATTTTCTAACATCTATATATGTATATTTTTTATTTTGGCAGAAAGGTCAACAAAAAATTCAAGAAGGTGATAAATTCTGAGTGTTAGACCTGCATGTTAGTGCTACTTGTCACATTGAATGTATTCACTCACTTTCTATAATCCATGGAGTGAAATTAAGTTGTGTGGATAGAAATGCCAATATTCTTAAGGTCACAAGTAACGTCCCCCTTACGAGGATAAAGAAGATGGATGTAGCCGTTCGAAACAAGAGGAGGGAAGTCTCACATGGTGTCCTTGAAAATATTTGGAAAATATGACATAGATAATAATTATCATGTGCTTGACTAATAGTCAATGGAGATTGAAGCACCCCTTTCTGTTTAATTGAATATATGTCGAATCAGGGATCTTTTAATATCATGTATTGGCAGATTAGATGTTGAAAACTCAATGATATTTATGTACCTTAGATGTTCTAATTGTGTGTGTGTGTGTGTGATGCAGGGGAATTTTTATCTTAGTAAAAAAAAAACTCCAAAATATGATCAGACCCTAAGGTCATGAAACTAGCCAATGAAGAGTTCATTGTAAATCACTTGTGAAATATTTGAGTTTTTAGAGCATAGTATAGGAAGATTTCAATCTTTGTTGAGCGCTAATGCAATACGAGTCATGTAGCTAATCCCTAAATTAGTGGGATGACTCGAGAGGATATCTGAGAATAGGATGCATGTATATAGCAGTTAGTTTAGGGGGTCTTTAATGAAGATAGGTGTGTATTTCCTATATTTAAAAGTAGTTGTAGTTAATAGGAAACAATCCAGTAATTGTAGGAATTTGTTAAAGAGCTGTAAGCTCAAGTTTTGGAAGTATTTGTAAGCCTACGGGAACTTATGAAAGGGGGATGGCCAACACAAGGGAGATTTATTCCATAAAGAAAGGCAGATCAGGGTTCTTGAAGATGTACAGTTCCATTTTAATAATGAAAGAGAAGATTCATTGTTTATGTGTGTTTTGCGTATGAATACATTGAATTCCTGTGAATATTAGTTAGTTGTGTATGCAGAGCTAATCCTGTTCATGATATACTGGTAGTTTAAATTTGTGTGATTTTGATGAGAAGACACTCTGATTGAGGGGAATATTGGATGCATGGTAGAGTGCGTTGGTTGAATGCATTAAAGAAATGAGATAAGTCAATGAGTGAAAAGGAAGTGACAAGGATCAAAGGATATTTGATATCGAGGGTCGAATCTTGTCAATAGATATTGTCAATTACATATTCAAGATATTAGAAGTAAAACGCTCCTTGGAATGACGTTCTGGGTTTTTGAACCAGACTATGTATGAGACAAAATTGCCCACAGGTCTACATAGAGAGAAATGAAACCTCTATGTGAAATTCAATGAAATCATGGAAATATTTTGCATGGAAACCTGGAGTTGGATTGAAATTTCATTGTCAAACATTGGCAATCCACATCAAGAAAAATAAAATTGTGAATAGGGTGTAATTAAGTCCTGAATTGAAATCACTGTAATAAAGGCTTTGAAAGTGGAAGCAGGCTACATGAAATCGAAGATCCTGCAGAAGAGTTTGAAGCACCCTTTTTAAAGATTGAGTCTGTCACATACCCTCCCACCTTAGAGGAGAAACAAGACCATAGATCCACACATTTAATGAATGTGCATCCATATCGAAGTTCAAGATATTCAAGTATGTGCATAAATCCTCTAACTTCCCAACAACATAGAAATTGATTCTGTCAGTTATCCCTTCGACGATCTACGAAGAAAAATCTCAGAGGAGATCGAATGGTGGAGAAAATCATGACGGAAATCGGTGGTCACAATATGTTCCATATCTGGAAGCAGATCAACAACTGAGAAACGACTCGCAAGAATCAATGGTGCGGAAAGCTTGAGTCCGCGAAATCGGGGAAATATGTGAATTGGGGTCCCGCATTCAGTATTCTGCATCCCGCATGCGGAATAGACTGTTGCATAAATAACCAGTTGTAGACATAGAGATCGTGAATCCATGTCCCGCATCCTGCATGCGGAAAGGTGAGTTGTGGAAGGAAAATATGCGGGGAACAAAGTTTACAGAAGGCAGTTTCCGCATCCCACATCCCGTATGTGGAAAGGATATTTGCGGAAGGAAAATCTGTGGAAAGAAGATTTAACCTGTTAACAAAAGTCTTGGACATATTTGATCATTTAGGCCATCACCAATCCGGCCATCTAAGTCCCATAACATAACTTATAAATGCATTGAAAGCAAACATGCACATATGCATACCATTGCAGTTATACATTGGAAGTAAATAAATTCATCAAAGCATTCAACATGTTCATCACAATTCATTAAACAAGATACAATTGCAGAGATTAACACACAAGAAATACTTATCTTGAAAGAAGCTTGTCCCACAACCATCTACGTCGCTGCAAAATTCCACCCAACCATAGGCTCATGCGCTCATCAATCTCTCAACAACACTGCCACTCCCAAGCTGGGCATGATTCCCACAAGGAATAAGGAACACTAGTAGGCTGACCCATAGCCAAGGATACAACAAAACTCAGCCAATCCAACACAGTTGGTTTTATCAGGATACAAAAAAACAAGCCAATATACAGCCGGGTTTATTAGACTACAGTCATTCAAGCCAACATTCACATTAAGGACTAGGAAATCCAACTAACAAATGGGTTTATCATACTGCACAGGAGATGGAAAACTTGAACTACTAAGATAGTGAGCTCCACCATCAAGCTATGGACACCTGCACTAGATCGGGCTTGGCTCCTAAAACATCTACACACCCAACACAAGGAAGCATCGCCTTCTCTGCTACATAGTCCCTCAAGCTATGCCTTCCATTCCATTGTTGTTTAGGGTGTGCAAAGAAGAAAACCAACCCGTCTAGATCTATTTATGAGGTTCCTTCCTACACTAGGTTTATCAAGCTAGTTAAGATCCAATTCCACTCCAAACTAGTTCATACCAAGGCAAAAATATGCACACACACTAGACCACAATGTCAACACAATAAAACAGGATTCCACTCACCCTCTGACAGAGGAGACCATTGCACAACAACACTGAGGATACTACAGATGACCACTCTTTTTCATAAACACGGCTATGGATGGTAACAACAGGAGAACAACCTAGATCAAAACATGGTTCTGCAAGCAGGACGAATGCACTATGCGCAGGAAAAGAATGGAATAGAGAATGATCAGAAATGGACCACAACGTTTCGGTTGAGATCCAAATGATGTGGGCATGCACACTGAGGAAAAGAAGAAAATAAAAACGTGAAGGATGGATGAACAAATCGTCCTGCCGCTCCCCAAAATGTGAGGGAAGATGAAAACATGAATGCATGAGGGAATGGGCATACGTTTTTGGGTGTTTCCTTTTAACACATGGATTTTCCCCAAAGGCTTAAGGTTAAACATTCCCCCTCCCTGTTCCTTAGGAAATCATACCCCCATCTCATTATTTGTTGCATTGACATAGCTGGTTGTGGGTTTTTAATTAAACTGCATATTTATATGATGTCCAAAAATTAAATACTGTGCTTTAATTAGTACCATAAACCATAGGCATAAACTTGATCACCTATACACAAAACATCAATCAATGGCAGGGCCTTAGCCTTGAGATCCTTTCCATGATTCCATACAATATTCATATCATATATATTTAATGCAAACGAGGTCAAAACCGGGGTGTTACATTCCCCTCCCCTTTCAACAACATTGTCCTCATTGCTTTACAATATTGAACAAAAATGATATGCTGGTACTGCCCTCAGTGCTCTACAGAATTGAACAAAAATGGATGTGCCAATTGCATCCTCTAGCTCCCATGTAGCCTCTTCAGGACCGTAGTGCTCCCATTGCACCTTTACCTGCCCTATGGATTGGTTTTGGAGCATTGTGACCTTCCTGGCGAGGATGCTCATTCGATCAATTTGGAATTCTCCCTCGGGTTCCACCTAAATCACATCTCAATTTATCACATGGTTAGGATCATGTACATATCTCTTAAGCAAATAAACATGAAAAACATTATGAGCCCTAGTACTAGCATGCAATGCAAGTATATATGCAACTGGCCCTATTCTTTCAAGCACTTCAAACGACCCACAGTATCTAGGTGACAGTTTGGCACAACTTCCAAGCTTCAATGAACTCTTATTTTCCCTCACTCTGAGGTAAACATGATCCCCAACACTGAACTCTCTGTTCACCCTATGCTTATCTACATAGATTTTTTGTATGTCCTGGGGCTCTTTCAGATTCTGCCTAATCTTTACAACCTCCTGATCAATCTCCTTGAGCAATTCTGGACCAAGCACAACCATGTTCACTAGATTATCCCAAGTCACTGGTGTCCTACACCTCGTGCCATACAAAGCTTCATATGGACTCATCCCCAAGTATTCTTCTTTTCCATTGTTATAAACAAACTCTACCAAGTGTAAATAATCTTCCCACTTGGTTGCTTTGTCCATCACATACATGCAAAGCATGTCTTCAAGCACCTGGTTAACTCTCTCTATCTACCCATCAGTCTAAGGATGGTAGGAAGTGCTGGAATTCAACTTTGTCACCAAATATGCAAACAATCCCTTCCAAAAATTGGAAGTGAACATGACATCTCTATCAGAGACTATTTCCTTAGGAAATCCATGCAATTTGAAAATCTCCTTCATGAAGATCTTTGCAATGTCATCAATATTATGCGTAGACTTAACCGGTATAAAATGTAATGCCTTTGTCAACTTGTCCACCACAACCATGATGGAATCATGTTGTCTCCAATTCATTGGCAATCCTATAATAAAGTCCATGGAAATAACTTCCCATTTCCATTCTAGAACTTGCAAGGGCTGCAACAAACCTGTTGGGTGTTGATGCTCAACCTTCATTTGCTAACATTTCATGCACCTTGAAATATATTCATCCATGTCCTTTTTCATTCCTAGCCAAAAGTACTGCTTTCTAGCCATAGCAATTGTCTTCTGATATCCTGGGTGACTAGAATATGGAGCTTGATGGATCTCATCCATAACAACCTTCCTCAAATATGCTACATTTGGAATATAAATTATGTTCTTATAAGTAAGGAGTCCATCTTCTTCTAATTTATATCCCTGATACTTCTTTTCAAGAATTTGTTGCTGCAACTTGTCTTTTACCTGCACATACAATTCATCTTCAACAACATGATTAACAATATGTTGTCTCAAACCTGACTAGCAAATACTAAGAGATGCCACATGCATTTCCTGCACCTTCCTACTGAGTGCATTAACTACCTTATTCTCTTTTCCTTTTATGTGTTTGATTTCAAAATCAAACTCATATAAAAACTCCAGCCATCTATCTTTCCTAGCATTTAGAGTAGGCTGATCAAACAAATACTTCAGACCACAATGGTCTGTTCTTAGCTCAAATATTCTGCCCATCAAGTAATGCCTCCACATCTTGAGAGCATGTGCTATGTATGCAAGTTCTAGGTCATGAGTGGCATAGTTCTTCTCATGCTCCTTCAACTTTCTTGACTCATAACATATTATGTGGTTGTCTTGCATAATAAATCCTCCAAGTCCTTGACCGCATGCATCAGTACACACCATAAAATCTTTCTCTGGGTTTGCAACTTTCAAGACTGGTGCAGTTCTGAGAAGGTTCTTCAACTGATGGAAGCTTTCTTCACACCTCGATGTCCATTCCAACTTTATCCCCTTCCTTTGCAAATAAGTGATGGCATGTGCAACCTTGAAGAATCCTTCAATGAATCTCCTGTAGTATCCTGCAAGTCCCATAAAATATCTTACATCTATCTCATTTCTTGGTGTAGGCCAATTCATAATGGCTTCAATCTTGTCAAGGTCCACAGATATACCCTCTTCTGAGATAATGTGACCCAAATACTGAATTCTATATTTATAGAAGTCACACTTGCTCAACTTTACATAAATCTTATGCTCCCTGAGCAATTGTTATGTCAATCTCAGATGCTCTTCATGCTCTTCCTCATTATTAGAATAAATAAGAATGTCATCAAGGAAAACAAGAACAAACTTGTCCAAATACCTGCTGAAGACACTATTCATAAGGCACATAAATGTAGCTAGTGCATTTGTGAGACCAAATGGTACCACTACAAAATCATAATGCCCATACCTTGTTCTGAAGGCTGTCTTATGAATGTCTTCATCCTTGATTCTCACCTAATGGTATCCCGACCTTAAGTCAATCTTGGAAAATACCTTTCCTCCTCTCATTTGATCAAAGAGGTCATCGATTATAGGCAAAGGATATTTGTTCTTCATAGTGGCTTTGTTCAGTTGTCTGTAATCAATACACAATCTGAGTGTACCATCTTCCTTCTTTACAAACAGAACTGGTGCTCCCCAAGGAGACACACTCGACCTAATATACTTCTTCTCCAATAAATCTTGCAACTGCATCTTCAACTCTAGAATTTTTGGTGTGCCCATCCTGTAGGGTGTCTTGGAAACTGGTGCTGCTCCTGGCACAAGTTCAATTGTGAAGTCAATGTCTCTCTTTGGAGGAAGCCTTGGAATCTCATCAGGAAAAACATCCATGAATTCTTGTAATACAGGATAGTACTCCAACCTAATAGTTTCATTATATGTTGCCTCCACAACATGATTTGCATACACTCTGCAACCTTTCATACAAAACTTCTTCAACTGCATTGCTGAAATATGCCTCATGAAAATCACCATTGGAATGCCTCTTACAACTCTTGGGTTCCCTTCTTCATCCATGCATTCAAAAGTATTATTGTAACAGTCAAGTTTTACCCTATGAGATTCTAAACAATCCATTCCAATGAGAACATCATAGGAACCAAGTGGTAGAACATTCAGATCTACACAAGTGACCAATCCATTCATCACCAATGGGTATTTCTCTACCACTTCACTAACCTTTCTCTTAGTTCTAGTGGCTAGTTGAACTAACTATGATTTGATATGCTTTAATTTCTTAAAAGCACAAATATCCACTGCACTAGGAGAAATGTAACTGTGAGTAGAACCAGGGTCAATCAAAGTAGAAACAGATTGCTCAACAATCTTACTTGCAACTTCAACAACAGTTAACTGGTAATATGTTTGGCGGTCCTCTAGAGCTGCATAGATTCTAGGGACGACTCTTGTTACTTGACCCATTGTTTTTGCCTCTTGAATGTTGTAAGCTGGCCTTACATTCTGATTCTCAAGTGGATAGTACCTACGCATATGGGGTCCTCCACATTTCCAACATTGGAGTGGGGCTCTTTTCTGTTGTGTATCTCTTGGCTCTTCTCCCACCACTCTAGCTGGCTACTTCTCAACTTGGGATGGATGCTTCTGCTAATTCCTGAAGTTATAAGGTTTGAAACCTTTCTTCCTCTGGCCAAAATTCACATTCTTCTTGTCCTTCCATGTCTTATGGTAATCAGGTTTTCCTTTGCTTTGCTCATAGCACTACTTAGCCTTCCTTATCACTTCTTCCAGAGTTCTAGGTTCATAAAATTCAATTATGTCTTTGTAAGACTGAAGCAATCCACTCAGGAAACGCTGGATTTCACCTTCTCATCCTTGATATACATGACATACCTCAACAGTTCCAAGAAATTATTTGCATACTCTTCCATGGTCTGCTGTCCCAATCTCAACTCATGGAATTCTTTGATCTTATCATCATAGTACCTATCAGAGAGATACTTCTGCTTGAAATAATTCTGGAACTGTTTCCACACAATCTTTCTTTCATTAATATTCTTCACTTTCTTGAAGTTCGGCCACCATATGGATGCTCTTCCAATCAATTTGAAGATGGCTAACCTAGCTTTCATTATTCTTGAATAGTCTTGGACTCGAAAATATTTCCTCATCCCAAGAAGCCAAGCTTCAGCTTCTTGACCATTCTTTATCTCACCATTGAAGGTAGGAGGCATTTCCTTCTTAAATTCATCACGCGAATGGTTCTGGTAGTGCCTCTTTCTATTATTATCGTGAGAAGAAGAACTTGAACCACCAGTGGATCCTTCAGATTCAGATGACCCACTAGGAGATCTCTTTCTTCCTCTAGCAGTGCTCTTACATCCTTCTGGTCTCACTGTCCGATCCCCAGAGTTCATCTGCCTCTGAATGTCAATCAAAATTTGCAGCATGGATGCATTCAACTGATTCTACTCCTCCAGAGCCTTAATGAACCTTTCATTATCTTCCCTGTGACTTTGCATCTCCACCCTTAGGCTTCTCATGGTGGCGGCAAAATCTGGAGGAGTATCTTGAAACCTCCTCCTGTTAGACTCTGTCTCAGCATTTCCAATTCAGACATTCCCCCCCATAACATCTTCCTTGTATTCATTGGGGTTTTGTGCATCATCACACATGTCGGTTCTCATGGCTCAGCCAAACCAAATTTACCGAACTGCATTATCTGGAATGCTACCCTTTGTGGGTGACTATAATTCTGCAAAATGTGTTAATAAAAAAAATTGTTAGATAATTCCAAAATCGAAACCACTTACCCACTACCCATGGAAATTTTCCTTGTTATGTAGCTAACAATATTTTGAAACCATTTACCAACAACCCCTCTAGATCTATTTGTGAGGTTCCTTCCTACACTGGGTTTATCAAGCTAGTTCAGATCCAATTCCACTCCAAACTAGTTCAGACCAAGGAAAAAAAATATGCACACACACCAGACCACAATGTCAACACAACAAAATAGGCTTCCACTCACTCTGTGACAAAGGAGACCATTTCACAACAACGCTGAGGATACCACAGATGACCAGTCTTTTTCATAAACACGACCGAGGATGGTAACAACAGGCGAACAACCCAGATCAAAACATGGTTCTGCAAGTAGTACGAACACACCACGCACATGCATAGAATGGAATAGAGAATGATCAGAAATGGACCACAACGTTTCGGTTGAGAGCCAGATGATGGACTGGGCATGCACAACGAGGAAAATAAGAAACTGAATACGTGAAGGATGGATGAACAAAACATCCCGCCGCTCCCCAAAATGTGAGGGAAGATGAAAACATGAATGCATGAGGGAATGGGCATACGTTTTTGGGTGTTTCCTTTTGACACATGGGTTTTCCCCAAAGGATTAAGGTTAAACATTCCCCCTCCCCGTTCCTTAGGAAATCATGCCCTCATATCATTATTTGTTGCATTGACATAGCTGGTTGTGGGTTTTTAATTAAACTGCATATTTATATGATGTCCAAAAATTAAATACTGTGCTTGACTTAGCACCATAAACCATAGGAATCAACCTTAATCACCTATACACAAAACATCAATCAATGGCAGGGCCTTGGCCTTGAGCTCCTTGCCATGATTGCATACAATATTCATATCATATATATTTAATGCAAACAAGGTCAAAACCGGGGTGTTACAGAGTTTATGTGACTGATGTTCAAACGTTGAATTGAATCCTAAGTCTGAACGTTGGCAACGAACACAACAGAAATTTGCAGAGTGCTATTTGGAGGCATCATATATTTCTTTACTGGACATAAGGCGCATCGAGATCACTGACAAAATGGGCACTTGGAGTCTGAGTCGACGACTTAGGGAGTCCAATGACTTGTTTTAGCTGGAGGAAGAATGGTACAATCAACAGATTTGAGTTTCTTCAAAAAGAAGGCTTGCAGACTTGATAGGCAGTCGTATTCAAAGATCACACATAGTGAATGAAAGTTGATCTCACGAAAGTATGAAAAGGAGATAATTAGAATAGAGAAAGAGTTAACGGGTTTGGGTAAGTGGTGGTTTTCCAAATGTGGTGAAGAGTTGAATGAACTCCAAAAGGACTATGTTAAAAAAGGCGAGGTGAGTGCAAGGTTATTAAGTTTTTCCAGGACAGAGATATAGCAGGCCTAGGGACCTAGGTCTGCATTAGTGTGTGTGTGTTTTTTTTGTGTGTGTGTGTGTGTGTGTGTGTGTGTGTGTGTGTGTGTGTGTGTGAGAGAGAGAGAGAGAGAGAGAGAGAGAGAGAGAGAGATAACTTGCCGAGGTATGTGTATGTTTGTGTATGGCCTCAATACTTTATTGCCTTTAATATGCCAATATGTTTGAGTAAGCATGTTGTTTGACATGTGTGTAGATAAAAATATTCTATCATAGCAATACAGAAAAGGACTAGAATTCTCAAGAATGTCGAACATTAGGAGAAATAAATTCTCCCCTTATTAAATTCATCTCTCTCTTATTTGAATATATTAACCTCCATATAATTTAAGAAAATAGCAGAACAATCTATACTCTCAGCTAATAGGGGGCTTGAACCACCCTCCATAGAATCAACGATAGGGGGATTCCTAGAATAATAGGATTGTTGACCATATTGTAGATGATTCTTCCATAATCATCATTGGGTATTGGGTTTTCTTTAGCTTTGTTTGTCATTTTAAAAGTTGTAGTAACTCTTGAATTTATTCTAGAACATGAAATGACTAACTAGGAATCAATATATTCACAGATATGGACTTCTAAAACTTATTTTGTTCACTACTCGTGACTATTGTAACTAACAAATGCAGTCAGTTGTAGTTCTTTTAAAGGACACCCATGGACACTTGTGGTTCCTCCACAAAACAACTACAAGCACGATGTTAAAAACTAAATTTTGAGCATTTCTCAATCTTGAAGTTGATTGCATGTGGTTCCCTAATGCTTTAAAATCCCATTTACTTCATCCTAAAGCTAAGCATGTATATGCATGGCTTGTTATTGCATAGTTTAAGACTGACAATGTATTTTTTACTTCATCCTAAAGCTAAGCATGTCTATGCATGGCTTGTTATTGCATAGTTTAAGATTGACAATGTATTTTTTAATGCTTACATGGTCGTTTTTTGGTTTCATTTGTTAGATTATATTATTAGATTGAAAAATGATTTGAAATATTTTG
Organism: Pseudotsuga menziesii; assembly: GCA_001517045.1. Taxonomy (NCBI): domain Eukaryota; kingdom Viridiplantae; phylum Streptophyta; class Pinopsida; order Pinales; family Pinaceae; genus Pseudotsuga; species Pseudotsuga menziesii. Next base: position 331,351 of record LPNX010950364.1, on the reverse strand, counting down.
AATGTACATTTGGACTATTGGTCATATTTCTCAATTATCAATTAAAAAAAAAACTTTCGAAGAATAGATTAGTGTGGTTTCATTTTTTGCATTTCAGAATTTGAAAGTTTAAAAGATATTCTTCTGTTTTTATGAGCTTTGAAAACTTTTTCTTCGCTTCATTGAAAGAAAAATAAATTTCATTCACGCACTTATGTACTTATATTCTAATTATCTTTTTCATTTTAGAAAATCATTTTAATCATCTCAAACACCAAACAAATTGCAATCCATATCTTTGACTAAGCATGTACACTAAACGAAACCATATTTGTTATTATAGCAAACAAAAAAGCATAGGTCCTTGAGCCTTGGTGTGGGGTGGTGAGTTAATTCTACAAGGCTATGGAAACTAAAAAATAGATTTACTAAGAGCGATAAAATCCATTAGCAACAAACAACATTTGTTGGGAAGACACACCTCAGGCACGTATCAAGCATTAGGTCAATCTAGGAAAGTGGAGAGATTATCCACTCTTGCTTTTATAGTGGGATATACACGTATGGGAGCTTTTATAGAATTGGAAATTCCTGGGAGTGACATTAATTCTCTTAGAGTTTAGGGTCTAGGAAATGCATGATCCTACTACAATTTAAATTATTCAAAATGTGTATTTTTTTGTTTAACAAAATCTAAGAAAAACTATATAAACTAAACGTATTAACGAATTAATTCTTCGAGAGTCTTCATCATGTATACTTTAAGTGATAGTTTAAATGTTAGACGTTTTTGACCTTTTCTGTGCCTTGTTTTTGACAGAATCTAGAAGAAATTTTAGATGAATTCTTAAAAAAGTATACGATAGTTGTTAAACTTGCATAATCTAGGTGCCCATAGGCTATTTGAGGATGTTGAAACTATTTATGCATTCAAAAACTTGATTGAAACACTTCAAAATTCAGATTTTGGGAAAAAAGTTGTTAGATTCTACTAAAAATTACTGAAAAATCCAAAACTTCTAACAAATAGACTACTCCATTCAAATTTTTGAATAATGTGTTATTTACATTGTAATTTTAGTTAATTGGGTGATTAAGAAATTATGTTAAGAGAATAGTCTAAATAAAATAATGTATAGATTCAATTAGTTATAAACCCAAATAAAATTTCATTTTATAAAGTTAATAAAAAAATCAATTATCAAGCCTGAACAAAATTTTATTTTATAAACTTAATAAAAAAATAAACATTTTGATTAAAGATTAAACTCAAAATACAATTATAAAAGGTGTTTATGGTTTAGAAAAAAAATGTTTTAATTACAAAGTATCCATCGCTAAACAAAATCCCAAACTAGAGTTATTACCTTTATGCTAACGCATTAAGTATATGCTCATGATTACCTTATTATGAAGATGTTTTTGCCTTCATGTTAAACATCAAGTATGCGATTGGTTGCTGGAGGCTGGTGGAGATGGGTCGCTCCTCTGAGATTCCTGTATCACCATGGCGAAAACCCTCTCCTTCCCTGTGTTTGTAGTAGGGCTCTTCGTGGAAGCGCTTGGGATCCTGGTGCTTTTCTCTGTTAATGTGGCATTTTTGCTTGCCCTTTTATCTCTGCAAGGGTTTGTGAAAAGAGATGTGGCTGAGTCATCACTTTGTTGCTCTGTTTTATCTTGTTTAAGAGCCCTTCCTGGTGGGCAGGCTTTTGGGCACCAAGATACCGGGGCTCCCCTTCATGTCGTCTTTCTTCTGACTTATTGTTTCTTCCGCACTTGGGCTTCACTCTGCTTGGGGTTTCCTCGCTCAGGTTGGTGGGCACCAGACTGCGGCCTTTCTTGGAGTCCCTCCCCTTCACCGGGGGACTGGTACCAACAAAGACTAAAAAAAGTGGGAAGGATTCACTTCTGTGGATGTTCTGGTTGACGTCGTTTCTCACCACCCTTGCATGCGGTTTTTCTCCTGTTTCGTCGCGGGTTCTAGTCGGGTACAGGGTTGACTTTGTGGTTATTTTGGGTGAATGTGACACCCCAAAGTTTCGGGCTCTTACCCTCTTAACCCTGCTAGGGTTACTCCATCCTCTCTCCTGTCATCTGGGTACTTGCCGCTGTTGACATTGGTTTTTCCACGGGTAGTGATTCCGCCTCTGGGATTTGCTTGGAAGGGGTTTTGTTGGTTATTGGTTTCTGTCCTTTGTTTTTAATAACAACCCTTTCATTGCGGCTCTGGACTATGGTCTATTTTGGTAATTGGGGTTAGCACCTCTGCCTCTGCGCAAACGGCCTTGTGGGACTCTAACCATGGAAGAGACTGGTTTTTAGGTGCGCTTTCACCGGAAATGGAGGTCCAAGTGCGTTAAGGCACAAGAGGGACGATACCGATATGTCTTGGGACATGACATTTTCATGGAGTGTGTCTCATCCCTTTGCACGCGCGCCCTGGTGGGCCATTTGGAATATTGCAGGATGAATAAGGCATCTTGGGTCAACTGGGCTTCGGAGAATTGGAAGCCTCTCTTTGACTACATACCGACAATCAGCTTATTGTCAAATGGCTGGATTGTGTTTGTGTTTCTCGATGCTGATCACTGCTCTCGGGTTCTGGAAGGCATCTGACGTATTGGAAAGGGTTCGTTGGTTCTTGGTTGCTGGCACACCAAGTTTGATCCTTTGAGAGAGAGGATTTCCAAACGTCACTTGTGGCTTTTATTACCCCACCTTCCATTTCCCCTGTGGAGCAGACAATTTCTGGAGGGAATTGGGAATACTATTGGTAGGTTCGTATCTGTGGAGGATGACTTTCATCAGGTATATGATAAGCGGGTAGCCAAAATACTTGTAGAAATGGATATTTCTCGAGGGCTACCAGCTGAAGTGGAGATATTATGCAACGAGCACTTATTGATCCAGCGGCTCGACTATCTTCACGTGCCTTTTAGATGCAGTTGCTGCCGCACAGTGGGTCACCTGAGGAACTCCTGCCCTCACAGATTCGCAGGAGGAAACAACTTGGATATTGGTGAACTACAATCGCCTTCGCTTTTGGCCAGCCCCTCGGAGGGACAACATACTCCTCCAGGTATCTCTAATGAGTCCACTCCGCCCACTGATATTGTTTCAAACTCTTTCTTTGAGGCTGTAGATAATTTGATATTGACTCATAAAAAATCTACTTTTCCTCCGTCTTCCTCCAATACTGCTTCGGTTTCTCCTCCTCGGTTATCCCCACTGGCAACGATCCCACCTGCTCTGTCAGACTCTCTCCCCATCCCTGATACTTCTCCTAAGGTAGTGGAGGCTCTCTCTTTTCTTTCCAGCGCTGCCAACTCTCCTTCTCCTTTTTTGGAGCGACACCTCCTGGAAACGGATTTGCATGCTCTTGATTCGATGGAGGACTTCCCCCCTCTTTTACCTATTGCTCCTCCTTCTGGCCAGGTCACCCCTCCTTTTTCTGCTCCTCCTTCTGGCCAGGTCACCCCCCTCACAGTCCCATCTCCTCTCCTTCTTTCTCAGATCCCTCTCTCAAGAGGTCCCTCTCAATTTTCACGGCCTCTACCCCTACCTCCCCCTCCACCCTTCACCTTAACTCCATTAGGTTTGCGAATGTGACTATTAGGAAGCCTCCTAAAGGGAAAAGGGATACCAAGGTTGACCTCTCCTCGGCATCACCACCTTACATTCCTCTCTCTGTCCGTATTAAGGATGCGGCTAGAGGTAACACTTCTAGGGGAATTAGAGTGATGTCTCCCCCAAAGGATAAGGCCTGATGTTAATCCTCTCCCTTAATATTCGTGGTCTGGGAGGTAGGTATAAATGATTTTGTTGAAGCTCTGCCTTATAGGATGTTGACGCTCCAATCTGGTTTCAATTACCTGGGTTATTACTTGAAACCTCTTGGGTATAGAGTAAATGATTGGCTTTGGATTATACAAAAGTTTGAAAAAAGGATAAGTCATTGGACTTATAAGTTCCTTTCCCTTGGGGGTAGATTAATTCTCGTTCAATCAGTACTGTCTAGTATTCCTGTGTATTGGATGGGACTTGCACCAATCCCAGCCATCATTATTCAGAAACTCAGAAGAATCATGTTCAATTTCTTATGGGGATCCTTCGTTAATAACATCAAATATCATCTGGCTAGCTGGAAGGATCTTTTTTGGCCCAAGGAATATGGGGGCTGGGGAATCAAAAACCTCATTTGGTTCAGCATCGCTCTGCGTCTCAAAAATTTATGGAGGATCCTCCACTCCAATGGTTTGTGGTATCAATTACTTCATCTTAAATATATGAAAAGATCCTCGGTGGCTGACTGGCTCAGATGTAAACGTTTCAGCTCACGCTATGCTTCTGTCATGTGGAGAGGGTTCATGCAGACTCTCCCATGGATGGGCATTCACATGGCCTGGCAGGTGGGGGATGGTGACAATATACTGCTGGGGATTGACCCAATTGTGGGTTCTCATTCCTCCTTTAGTCTCCCTGAGGACCTGAGATCATATCTGGAGGATTTGAATATATGCACACTCTCCCAAGTTCAAAACTCTCTTTTAAATGCATAGAGCTATTGGTTAACCGCCGATGATCTAGATCTTGGGGGCTCTTACAAAATTATCTGGAATGCATATATTGAGGGATTATCTGGAGCTGGTATTCACCTCACTGATCGTCCTGATGAACTGGTACGGGTTTCAACAAAAATTCGAGCTCCATTTCTGCCAGAAATGCTTATGAATGCATTGTTTGCTCCTTCTCGCCCCCGGTTGCAAATCATGTTGATTCCCTTCTGTGGACCAAGGCACTTCCAAACAAAATTTCTTGTTTTATCTGATTAACTCTCCAGAACAGAATCCTCACTTGGGAGAATTTACAGAAAAGAGGCAAATCAAGCCCTGGTATATGTGCTCTCTGTTGTTCGGATGAGGAGACAGTCGAGCACTTATTCTCCTTTTGCTCAGTTTGGAAAACGGTTGCTGAACATGTTTGTGATCTTTTTAACCTCCCATCTTTTCCACTGTGTGTATCACTTGGGGACATGATTAGAGGATGGATTGGAAATCTTCCAAGGAATTCGCACCTCTATTTGCTTCCTTTCCATATGATGTGGACTATTTGGAAAGTGCACAACTAGGCTATCTTCGAGGGGAAATGAAGGAACATTTACAGTATTGTACAGCAAATTATTTCATCTATTCAAGCTCTTCCTTCTTTGACTGTCACTGGGAAAACTAGAAGCAGAAAATTGGGGAAGCCCCCTTTCAAGGTTTATCCCTGTGGATTTATTGATGGTGCTTCAAACTATATGATCGCTGGTGTAGGTTACTGCATATATTTCAATGAGTCTCACTACTTGGAGTTCTCGCTGGGGGTTGGATATGGCACTAACACTAAAGCGGAATTGCTTAGCTTATGGGCACTTCTTCTCTCTTCCCAAATGATGGGGATCCCCCTATCCCATGTATACAGTGATTCTCAAGTAATCATCAACTGGGAAAAGGGATCGACTGCTCTCTCCCCACCTGATCTCTTTCATTGGTTTAGGGAGACAAAAAATCTAATTATTAGCTTTCAGGATTTGTCTTTCACTCACATTTACCGAGAGCACATCGGTTGGCTGACCGTCTCTCTAAAACTGCACTCTCCTTTCCTCAGGGTAAAGGCAGTTTTATGGAATATTTCGAGAACCATTTGGTTTCTCAAGACACTTTTCAGCTCTTCTGAGCATGGTAAAGGGATTTTTTCACTTCCCACATATATGTTATGATTGATTGAGTGATCACTTTTAGAATGCTGATCAGAGCCTTTTGGCACTCGGTAGATGTGGATGAGAAGACATTCCTCTCTTTATGATGAGACAGTTTTATGATGGGATCATACATTATAGCTGTTATGCCTTCCCCCCCGATAGTGCTCTTGTGGTGTTTGATTGGTATGTATCCCGCTTATGGGAATATTGTACTGATGACCTTTGATTCTTATGTGAATAAAAAGGACATGATTTTTTCTTTCTGAAAAAAAAAACATCAAGTATGCAATCATTGTGATGTTACTCTTAGGATTAAGCATAACCTTAAGGTATAGTTCATTGATTTAAGGAATTATTAGTTATGTAGTAGGTTGGCTGGGACTTTTGTAATTGGCTTGTCGTCATTTTAAATAATTTGCATGTAAATTTATGCAGGTTTAAGTCTTTTACACAAAGTTTTTAAGGGAAAAAATATGTAACCATCCTTTCATCCAATTAAAAATTTAGACATCTTATTTGGCTTCATATCAAAAGAGTAATTTTCCTTGACAATATTAGATTAATTCATAGATTAATTTATACATGTAACTCCTTTATAACTCTTTTGTAATAATGCTACCAAACTTGTTAGCATTAGTTCCTAGACATTAGATGTTCACTGTTGGTTTACATTTCCATTCATTTTTTTGTGCTTCACTACATGAATGTGCATCTATGGATGTGCGGCCTTCTTTGCAGGCGTCGTTCTAAACTTTTTGCACTTGGTATAGAGCTTTATCGATGTGTGGCCTTATTTGTCTTTCTATGTGTGTCGTGTTAGTTTTTCCATTCTAATTAACTTGATTAGGATCTTTATCTGAAAGAATAACAAGTACAACAAGATACACAAGTTAGATAAGATACACAAGACACAAATATTTTCACCGGGGAAACCATAAAGGAGAAAACCCCACAAACTTTCTCATAATAGTTTTGTCACTAAGACAATATCACAAGATAGAAAAACCCAATAAGAGGAAGTCTTTTGCTGCTATCTATCTCTCCTCCCTGTCTCTATCTCTCTCCTCATGCAAACTTGAGTGAGTGTAAGTGTGTATAAATGAGGGAGGGCGCCTCCCTATTTATACCCTTCAAGTGGCTGACATAAAACATGACCATGGATGACCTCTTACCCTAACTAGGCTGAATTCTCATAGAGAAACTCTGAGCACATTATAATATATTATACTAGGGACTAATTTCCCAACTTACAACAAAGGTTGTACCTCAAGGTCCATACACAATAATAATATCCCGAAAGGAGAAAAACACATCTCCAATGGGGGTACAACATCATGCAATGATAATATACATCAAAATGTCTTCTGAAGTTACAATTACAAGAACACTCCCTCTTAACTAGGAAGGTATTCTCTCTCTCACCACAATCATCAACACATTTGGTCCAATCATCATCATAGCTGCTGCCATAGTCATCATCTTGTTGATCATCGAATAGTACTATCTATCATCAAAAGTTTCTATAGAGCCAACCCTTTTTCATGCTGGGTGTAGGACTAGTCCTCATCCAGATCTTCATCATATCCATGAGCAAGTCATTGTGTACGCACAACCCAAGACCATTCTTTACATTACCACTTCAATAACCTGCGTCTCCTACCGTCATCTCTCGTAGTATCCAAATCATCTCTTTGTCATGCACAAAACAAAACAAAACAAAACCCACAAAGAACATAGAGCATAGCCCAGATGCAGACCACCTGCGTTCTACCAACATAGGAGTATGCCAGGATCTTGTCACCAAGACAACCTGCAACTTCCACTATGTGAGAATCTCCTAGGAGAAGACCAAGTCCATTACATCTCTCTACGATCAACTTGCGTTATACCAACATAGGAGCATGCTAGGACCTTTCATGTCACTAAGACAACTTGCATCTACCATTATGTGAGAACTGACCAGGTATACACCAAGTGATTTGTGACCTCATCATCTCCAACATGGGAATGCACACATGCAAGGACTGATTATGACTAAAAAACATGCGTACCACGCCAGGAATTTTACGTTCAAGGTCAACCTCAAGGACTTATTACATTCGAACAACCTGAGTCCAAGATATTTTCCATTCGGACAAGATTCTAGGACATATAATTTTTGAGAAACCTAGGTACCACGCTAGTACCTTTTTACACTTCGGACAACCCACAATACTCATTACATCCAAACAATCTGCGTACCACGCTAGGATCTTTTACACTTTGGATAACCTGTACCAGGACTGATTATGTCCAAGGATAACCTGCAGCCTTTGCCATGAATGATTACATATGAGGAAAACCTACATGACTGGTTACATCCGAAGACAACCTACATGATTGATTACGTCCAAGCAACCTCCGTCCTATGCCAGGATCTTTTTCGCTCGGACAACTTGTTGCATTTCCCATGTGAAATCTCATGGATCTATGTCTTCTGGTCTCTTGTCATCTCTAGAATAGGAGCACACTAGGACTGATTACACCACCAAGACAACCTATATCTCTCACTATGCTATAACTCATCACTCCCTCTTTAGAGGGGTATCGTTCTGGATCACACCAAGTATTTCTTTGAAGTACTCGAACTTTACTCTGGTTAGATGCTTGGTCAATACATCGGCTATCTTCTCATTCGTTGCCACGTACTGGAGCTTCACTTCTCCTCTCTGCACCATATCCATGATATAGTGGAACTTTGATCTCTATGTACGTTGACTGTCATGGAACACTGGGTTCTCTGATAGCTTCACGCAACTCCGGTTGTCGCAGAAGATACAAGTCACTTCTAACTAGATATCAAACAAATTAGACAGTAGCTTCCGTAGTCGTTATGCCTCACAACTAGCCAAGAAAGTGGAAACATACTCTGCCTCGACTGTATTTAGCACCATGCAGGACTGCTTCCTGCTAAACTAGGAGATCATGCCAGATCCTAAGCTGAAGCAACAACCCGAAGTGCTCTTCCTATCAGTGGTGCTACTTGCCCAATCCAAATCAACATAACTGTGCAGGTTAATATTCTAATTCACATCATACTTGAGCCCATACTCGACTGTACCCTTTAGGTCCTCAATACATGCTTTGCAGAAGCTAGGCGAACCTGTCTCGGATCCGTCAGGAGCTGGCTCAGTGTGTTCACAAAAAAGCATATGTCCAGTCTCATATTATTCAGGTACATTAATGATCCAATCATCCGACGATACATTATGGCATCAACCGACTCTGATGAAGCATCACACATAAGCTTCAAGTTCGATGCCATAGGTGTGGCTATCGCCTTGCAGTCCAACATTTTGAATATTCTCATAATCTCCACTGCATACTTTCCTTGACCAAGGGAAATCCCATCTGCACTCTACCACACCTCCATCTCTAAGAAGTAGTGCATCATCCCTAGGTATTTCATCTTGTACTTAGTAGCAAGTCTCCTCTTTGCATCTTCAATGAGTTCGTCCTCTCCTGTTAGGAACAGTTCATTGAGATATAGTAGGAGCATCACTAGTCTTCCACCTTCAACCTTGAAGTAAAGGTTGGAATCCTCTTTACTATTAGTAAATCTTAATCTCATCAGAAAGCTATCCATCCTGTCATACCACGTCCCAGGTGCTTATTTCAATGGCATACAAGGCCTTCTTCAATTTTCACACATGAGTTTTCCTGTCATGTGTCTTGAACCCCAGTAGTTGTTCTACGTACACTTCCTCCTCAACTACACCATTCAAGAAAGTTTTCTTGGTAGGAATATCAGTTACAATCCCGAATAAAAGGAAACTGTATTAATTATCGACAAAATCTATGGAAATTGCATTCAATATAATAACGAGGATTTAGGATTTGTAAGCAATTCTGACCAGTGTAGGTATTCATGTAGCGTTAGATCGTCATAACCTGAATATGAATATGATTTGAAGTTATAAACTTTTATTAAATTTTATTTGAGGAAAAAAAGTTTTTTTTTTGAATTAGATTCATGAAAATTAAACCTCCTACTTAAACACCAACCAATTAACCTACCTCTCTGAACTATCATAAATATTTGCTATCATAAAATATTAGTTATATAACGATGGTACAAAATCATCTATAAATCATTTAACCATTGATAAAAAACTTAATAGATATATGTACCAAAGCTCCAAGAAAATGAGATTTTATTAAACTCCAAATCAATTAGATAATAACTTTTAAGTATTAAAGAACATTTTCAATTCAATTTAGATAATACTTTCTATGCTTTAAAAAATATAATGAATTCAATTTAGATAGATCTTTTATAAGAAAAAATATAAATAAAGAATAGTCTCGATGTCTACTTTGCAAACTTTGAAAATTTGAAACATAAGGTGATACATGGTTTATGATTAAATAAGGTAGATGAATACAATTTAATAGATTAAATATATAATTATTTATACTTAATCACTGTATTTTTAATAATTATATTTTTAAGAGAAAATTTGTCTTTAAAACAACATTAAATAAAAATATATAAATAAAGAAGAAACTTTATGTTTAGTTTGCAAAGCATATGGTCATAGATGGTTAAATATGACAAATGCATGCCATACAAAAAAAACCATTTAGATAATTGAATAGATTCATGAATTTTAAAAAAAATTACTTTGTTAATTCAAGTAGATTAATTATCAATGTAAAAGAGATAAAAGTTATAAAAATAGAAAAAAATAAAAAAATATCAAAAAATATATATATAATAAGACAAAAAAGTTTATGTCTACTTGCAAGAAAGAGAATTTGAGAATTAGGAGTAGATGTTGATACATTGTCTTTTGTTAATTTAGATAAATTTATCATTATTGGAAAAGACAGAAAAAATATAATCATACAAAAAAGTTTATATCTACTTTTTAGGAAAGAGAATTTGAAACTTGATCTCACTAACATTAGATATGAGGATTAGTGAGATAGAATAAATAACTTAATTTTATTCGAATCAGAATGACATTATCTATTCTATTGATTGAGGGAAGGGGATGAAATAAATTACCTCACCCCCTCATGAAGAAGTTCCTGCCAATTCACCAAAAAAAGAGGTTCAATTGGATGATGTGATTGAAAGGATTGAAAAATTGAATCTTAAAGAAAGTGAAGCACCATCAGCTGAGCAATGTGGACCCTTGTTGATACATTGTCTATGATTGAATACGATAGATGTACCCAAAGAGGTTCAATTGGATGTTGTGAATGAAAGGATTGAAAAATTGAATCTTGAAGAAAGTGAAGCATTATTAGCTGAGCAACGTGGACCCTTGCTGATACATTGCCTATGATTGAATAAGATAGATGTACCCAAATAGGTTCAATTGGATGATGTGATTGAAAGGATTGAAAAATTGAATCTTGAAGAAAGTGAAGCACCATCAGTTAAGCAACGTGGACCCTTGATGATACATTGTCTATGATTGAATAAGATAGATGTACCCAATTTAAGAGATTGAGTAGATAATTACTTGCAAGAAAAGCAATATTTTTAAGAGAAAATTTCCATGTATTAAAAAAAAAAATTGTTAATTTTAACAAATTTCTTATCAATAAAACTATAAAATAAAAAATATATAAATAGAAAAGAATGTTTATACTTACTTTCAAACAAGAATAATTATAAGATTGAGAGCATATAGTCATCCATTATCCATGATTAAATAAGACATTAATTGCATAATTGCTTACATAGAACAACGGTACACATCTCTCAACCTTTATAGTTTTGACCTATTTAATATGTTGAGGGTTGGCCTAGAACAACAATATTATTAAGAGAAAATCTCCATGCATCAAAAACACACACATTTACTTTGTTAGTTTAGATAGATTTATCATTAGTGAAAATAGGAGATGAGAAAAAGGAGAATAAAAAATAGAAGGAATATTTATATTAAATAATATAAATATAAAAAATTTAATTAAATAATTAAATGTAGAGAACAATAACACTTTTAGAGAGAACCTCCCTCCATTGAAAAAATATATACTTTATTCATTCAGGTATATTTTTCATAAGTGAAAATAGGAAATGAAAGACTTGGCGATATATTGTCCATGAATAAATAAGATAGATACACTCAATTCAGCAGATCCATTAGAGAACTAAAACCCTGTAGAAAATATAAGAATGGTTGATTGAGTACATTATATATATATATATGAAAATTACACAGATTGTAAATCAAAAATCTTAAAAATTTTTAATTGACATTATTTTAAGAATTACTGACCAAAGTGTAAAAGTTGCAAAGGTCATGACCGCCAATGTCAATGTGAGGAAGCAATGCAACTCTTGAAGGCTTGATCTCGCAGCCATTGTTGACTTGCCTGGAGGCATAAGTAACAATGAGATTGACGCTTTGCACAAATGTATCCAGAACATCTCTGATCACTCTCCCCACCACTAATGGCTCCGCGAAGCAAGACATGAGTGTTCGTAATGTGTGAGGGAAGGACGTGTAGCAAGGAATTTAAGGGAAAAGAGAGAAGTAGTTTTCCTGCCATGTGTCTTGAACCCCAGTAGTTTTTCTACATACACTTCCTCCTCGACTACACCATTCGAGAATGTTTCCTTGAAGTCCATATGGTGTATCTTCCATCTCATAATTGTAGCTAATGCAAGTATAGATCTAATGGAAGTGTACCTTGCTATGGGTGCAAATGTCTCCTTGTAGTATATTCCTTCTTCCAATGAGAAGCCTCGCACCACGAATCTTGCCTTTTGTTTCTCAATGCTACCATATGTAGCATGCTTGATCTTGTAGATCCACTTCAAAGTCGTGATAGGCTTCCTTTCCAGTCTCAGAACTATCTCCCAGACATCATTCTTCATAATCGACTCATACTCCTCATTCATGGCATCCTTCCATTATTTCCTTTCTGCAACCTCTTGATAGTTGGAAGGTTCCTTGTCAATGATGTCACACTGCAAGGCCACATAGATGTTGTAAGGTTTTGGTCTTTTCCTTTCTCTATGCATCCCTTCTGGAGCGCCATATCTTTTTGCATCTTGTATTAGCTCCTATTCCCATGCCAGTTTCCTATTGTGGGATTCCTTCTCGTGAAGTGTCTCTACAAGGTCTTGTGGTTCTTCCATGTCATGATATTAATGGTCTTCTAGAATTTCCAATTCCATTGTCGTATCTTGGACTCTTGTTCCTTCAGGTTCCTCAACCTCTTCATTAGGTAGCATCCTGGATCTGGAGTATGTCGAGTCCTCATCAAAGGTTACATCTCTACTGATGTCGATCTTCTTGAATCCTGGGAAGTATATTCGATAGGTCTTTGATGTATCACTTTATCCTATAAATATTACCTTCCTCTTAGAAGGATCGAGCTTGGTCCTCTTCTCCTTTGGGATATGTATGTACACTAGGAAGCCAGATATTTTGATATGGATGAATTATGGTTTCTCTCCTTAGAAATCCTCTTTAGGAGTCTTTTTATCAAATAATCGATGAGGGATACGATTCTGTACATACATGACTATCCTTGATGCTTCCAGCCAAAGGTGTATTGGAAGATGCTGGTCATGTAGAATTGCTTTCACTGCTTCCAATATGGTTCAGTTCTTTCGTTCCGAAACACCATTCTACTGAGGATTGTATGGAGTGCTCAACTCCCTCTTAGTCCCAGACTCTTTGTAGAGTTCCTTGAATTTTTCTGAGGTGAACTCTCCATCATTATCTAACCGTAGAGTCTTGATATTCCTTTCGGTGTGGTTCTCGAACAAGGATTTGTATTCCTTGAACTTACTAAATACTTCATTTTTCCCTTTCAAGAAATATATCCAAGTCTTACGTGAGAAATCATCTATAAAGGAAACATAGTACACATACCCACTTAGTGAGCTAGATGACATGGGACCACATACATATGAGTGTACTATCTCCAGTATTCCTTTATCTTTACTTTCACTACTAGGAAATGTCTTCTTTGCATTCTTTCCTTGTGCACATCCTTTGCAAACTCCTTCATGATTTGCTTGGATTTCTAGAAGTCCCGAGACTGCTTTGCTTTCAATTGGTAGTGCTTTGTAATTCACATGTGCAAGCCTTCGGTGCCACAGTTCACTTGGTTCTATTGACTCATGAACCAATGCTTATTCAGGCTGTCCCTTTAGTTTGTGCAAGCCTCCGTTTTGTTCTCGAATCACTGTTGCATCAACTATTGTCTTTCCTTTAGGCCACATTAGAATTTGGACATCAACAAATGCAACTCTCATTCCCTTTGCATCTATTATAGAGATGGAGAGAATATTCTTCTTCAACCCTAGAACATATAGCACATCCTTCATCTTTAAATATTTTCTGGAGTCTAGCTTGTATGAAGCTTCTCCACTTCCTTTTGTGGGGTATTGATAATCATCCCCAAGTATCACCTTGTGAGGTGACTCATGCTCAGACCTATTGACGAATGATTCTTTGTATCCTATCATATGTTTAGATACCCCACTATCCACAAGCCAATCATTGTTTCCATGTGAGATAGTGCCCGTGAGTGCTGAGACTAGCACATGCTCTTCATCTGAATCATCCTTCTCTCTTCTGAATCTTTTGTTTGTTGGTTCATCGTCTTCGGCGGTGTGAGCATTGTGTCTTTTCTTCTTTTTGAAGGTGCCCTTGTTCTTGGGATAGTCTCTTCTAAAGTGTCCCTTTTCATCACAAGTGTAGCATCAAATGTTGGAAGGATCTTTTCTTAACTTCTTTTGTTTCTTGTCCTTCTTCTTGTTGTGATGGTGGTTCTCCTTCTTCTTGTAGTTATTTCTGGTGTGACCCGTGAGAGCTTGATCTTCAGTTGCTCCCATATTCTCTTCTCTTATTATGAGTTGAGCTTCTTCTTGTGTGCATCCTTCTCAGAGTTGACTAAAAGAGATCAAATTCCTTCTTGCACTGATCCCTTGAATGAATGAATCCCATGATCTTGGGAGGCCATTCAAGGTAGTCATCACAATCTCTCCTGCTTCTACATTGCCTTCAACTACTTCAAGTTGTTCCTATATTTGAGCAACCCTTGTGAAATAGGAATGTATGGTATTTTATTTATGTATATTCACATTCTTCAACTGGTTCCTCAATGTCATCTTCCAATTGATGTTCTTTCCTTCGAACATCTTTGTCAAAGCATCAAATACTTCCTTCGGTATCTTAAAGAATGACACATGGGGGATGAGACAATCCTTAATGGAATCTACAATGATTCTCTTGTCCTTAACCAATTTCTTATTATGAGTATCCTTAGCCTCATCTCCCTCTGGCTCTTGAACTTCTTTACTGATGTACTGATCCAAATCATTCTCTTCAAGGATCAAGGAGATTCGGTACTTCCATGCTCGGAAGTTATAAGCTCCTCCAAGCTTGTCCTCAAGTTGAGTATAATGAGTCATCTTCAAATGATAAATACAAATGGAAATAACAAATATTTAGATCTTACTAATTTGAGGTTTTCGACCTCGTTCCAGAGTTGGTTGACTTAGGGTTTGTCAGAGAAACCATATTTTTCCAAACTTGGAATTTGGAAATTCTGTTTGGACAGAAAGATGTGCCTCCTTGAGGTGAGTTGATCAGCTAGGTCCTTTTATGAAGATTGAGGTGGGAAGTCTCATAAACTTGATTCCCTAGTTTCTTCCCACAATGTCCCATGGTAAAAAATTGAAACTTCTCTGAATTTGAAACTGCTTCCACCAAAAGATGTGCCCCTCTAGGGTGAGTTAGCCTAGCCCTCTTTTCTTGATGATTTGTGGAGAGAAGACCTGGAACTAGGACGCCCTAGTTTTTGCTGCTGCACAATGCCTTCTTTTCAGAGAGGCTCTAATACCATGTTAGTTTTTTCAGTCTACTTATTTTGATTAGGATCTTTATCTGAAAGAATAACAAGTACAACATGATACACCAGATAGAGCAGATACAAGAGACACAATAATTTTCATTGGGGAAACCATAAAGGAGAAAACCCTGCAAAATTCCTCAGAATAGTTCCATCACTAAGACAATATCACAATATAGAAAATTCCAATAAGAATAAGTCTTCTGTAGCTATCTATCTCTCCTCCTTCTCTCTCTATCTCTCCTCATGCAAACTTCAGTGAGTGTGAGTGTGTATAAATGAGGGAGGGTTCCTCCATATTTATACCCTTCAAGTGACTAACCTAAAACATGATTGGGGCTGACCTCTTACCGTAACAGGGTTGACTTCTCCTAAAGAGACTCTGAAAGCACATTATAATATATTATACTAGGGACTATTGCCCCGACTTACAATGGAGGTTGTATCTCAAGGTCTACAGACAATAATGACATCCTAAAAGGAGGCAAACACATCTCTAATGGGGGTACATGATCATACAATGATAATATACATCAGAATGTCTTCCAAAGTGACAATTACAACAACATGGCCTTCCATTGCAATGATATATTTATGCTAAGAAAGATGCTAAAATACAAAATTCTTTACTTGAGGGATGGGTCTCTCTTAGCTTCTCTTTGTGTTTTCCTTATATTGCAGTCCTAAACACTCTTGCTCCCTCTGGCAAATTGCATGTTATTCTTTTCTATGCTTATGTCTCTTTGTCTTTTTCTACTAATAATATGAAGGTATGTTATTTATGTATTCTTGCGCATCGTTCTTGAATGTCATTTTTTGCCATTTTTTCATTTCTTGCTTGGAGCACTAGACCTGCTCCTGTCCTATCTTGGATTCGGCGAGTTCTAGTATTTTTTCTTGTATCAGCCCGACGATTGGATTCTGGAACTCATATGTCTCAGGGCTGGCACCGTTGATTATTGTCTTAGTGTTCTAATGCATGACCTGTTCTGAGATGCTAAAGCATAAGTCAAATTTGCCCATAACATTCAGATCAACACTACAAAGTTTACTGCTTGTGCGAATATATAAAATGAAACTAATTTTCTATTTATCTTTGACGGTTCGACCTATGATAGGCCCCTAAAAAGAGAGAATAAGAACTAAAGATAAAAATCTTTTACCTTAATAAGACAGTAAATAGATGAACTGGAAACAAGAAACCATACTTCAGAATAAAGGGAGGCTACTCTCATAAATTGTTTGAATAGGATTTGGAGACCTGGAACCCGTTGGAATGGAAGAACTGAGATTAGAGTGAATTTGGAATGAAGTCTTTTGAGATGCGGAACCCAAAGCTTTTTATCTATGGAATTCCACAGTCTGGGGTTGGATTTTGTATGTACCTTCCTGTCCTATAAGTAAGCCATGAATTAAATGCATATGAAACAAATGATGTACGCTACCTCAATAGCTCAGACGTTTGTTTCTTGTCAAATCTGCTATCTAAGAGCTTGTAGTTGATCCAGAAGGAGCAACTAATTCTAAACTCAAATGTTGAGCTTCGGCATCGCTTAGACTCGTAGACCTGGAGTTGATACGTTAGATTGCTTCTTAAATGCAATATGTAATTTCGATTGATACATTGTATTGAGTGAGATCTTTATTTACACACTATTTGCTAGCTGATTGGTCATTGAATGATTTATGCATTTGCCACTTGTTGAAGACAGAGATCTGAACACCACCCTCATTTAAGCTTTATGTGCTTCTCTGATCTTGTATTTTTACGCCATATCAACAATTCAACAAATTGGTTAAACTTACCAACACCAACTCTTTACGTTTCGCTTGTAAATTCCACCCTCTTGCTTCCACCCTCTTGCTTTCATTTTTTTTTTTTGTGTCTGGAGCGATTAGGATCGACTTGCCATCAACAATGGCATTCTTCCTGTGAGGTCCAAAAATCAACAAATTCATATTTTTCGAACGATGGTCCAGAGATTAACTGGAGATTTCGATCTCATTATGCTATGATTTATTCCTCTATCATAAACCATAACTTTCCAAAAACCCTTTTTTGTCTCATCTTCCAATCAGAGCACCAAGGAATTGCACTTGCCCATGAGCCCATAGTAGAAGGATAATCAAAAGAAACAAAAACAATCTGAAGAAAACACATCTCAAGATCCAGAAGACTCGGAGGAAAATGAGAAAGAAGAGGAAGAGGAGGATTTAGGTTTGTCCAAAGAGGTCATGGTGCCTAATCCAATTAAACTATTTGCAACACCTGCACCCCTCTGATCAAAGAAATCAAAGCGAGTATCCTTTGCTAAGACTCTTAGAAAATGACATCATCTATCCCCACCTCTCACAAGGCACAAGGGGCATCTGTCACGCACAGAGATCAACTAGAAGAAAAGAACCATATGTCAATGGCTCAAAAAGGAAGAAGTGATGTTTAGACTTTCTGCTTACTGGTAATTTCTCTAAATCTAAGTAGGAGGAATGCATTTTTTTTTGTATTAAGTTAAGTAATCAATTTGTTAGGATTTACATGAATATGCATAAAATACTAGCATTAAGAAAAAAAGGTTGGAACCTTAATAGAAATATACTAGCTGAGGAAGTTGGTTTTAGTTTAGGAATTTTATACTTTTTTCTGTCAAGAGGCTTGTTATTGTAATAATGTGCTCGATCAAGATTCCCTAATTGTTTATGTATATATAATTGTTGTAAAAATATTTTAATGTTGATAATAGTATTATATATTAGTAATAATAAACTTTAGTGTGATAGAACTATTATATAATAATTACTTATATTTATATTTTAAAAAGATAATAAATAAATTTAATAAAGTATTATAATATAAGAAATTATGTCCCTTTAATGTTTAGCATTAATAAAGTATTGTGATGATGATGATGATGATGACGACGATTAACGTTCACTGAGAAATTTTCTGAGCTCACGATAGTTTTAGGTAGTTAGGAGGTTAGAAAGGTTTCTATTGTAGCAAATACTATGAAAGTAAGATCTAATGTGGGTGTAAGCAGGGCACTCTAAGAGAAAGTGATTACTTATGGTCTTCCAAATTAGGGTTAATGACCTCCTTATAGTATTTTAATTTTCTCTTAGCCACTAAATTTTCCCTGCACCACAATTTCTCGTTAAACTTTCAAGTGATAATATTTTTGATATTATCAATATTCTACAAAGTTTCATTTTTGTCGATGCCCCAATAGTTTAACCAAACAATGGTATCTTTACACCAACTCTACTTGAGTCGTAGTTAGTTTTGACTTGAGTCTAAAGCATATTTAGGAAGTCTCTCATTTCCCATGTTATTTGTCGTGTTTGTGTACATTAGGTGCCTAGTCATAGCCATGCTCTCGATGGGGGAAATACCCACTTCTATGAGGAGAATAGGATAAGGCGTCAATGCTTTTAATTTTGAGGTTATAAGTTATAAACCGCTTCTGGATTTACTCAATCTTCATCCAAGATTATCTAGAGAGGATGCACCCCCATACTTCACAATCGTACAAGAGAACAGGGATGACAAGAGTTTCAAAGAGGAACTTCTTTTTATCCCACATGACCAGGTTGAGTGCTTTACAATTATTTTGAGACTAAAATAAGCATTACACCCTTCATTAATCCTTTTCTCATTTCTATAGTTCCAATTGAGCTTGTGATGTATATCAATTATGAGATACTTGTAAAAAGTCACTTCCTCCAGTTTTCTATTATCATAAATAAATTTTGTGTATGTGTCTTTCTTAGATTTTATAATCATAAATTTTGTATTGTCGGTGTCAACAATCATACCCATGTTAGGGAAGAAATCTTTGAGAGTTCTTAATTTCTTATCGAGATTAGAGGGACACCTTACCATAAGAACAATATCATCAACGCAAAGCAAGAGGATAATAACTATCCCATCTAAGATCGTGTCGACGCAACCTACTTCTTCTGAATACCTTTCTAGTATGATCGATGTAAGTGCCAAAAAGGGTAGGGGAGAGGGGTTAGCCTTGCTTAAGCCCAATATTACATTTTATATCCGTTGACCAACCCTCATTATTCTTAAACTTGGAAATGTTCCCTTTTCATATAGCCTTATCATGGTAGCTCTCAACTCAAAGGAACCTTAAGCTCCTGTAGCCTATTCCACATGTTATTTCTAGGCACCGTATCAAAAGATTTTCTAAAATCCACAAAACAACAAAGTAGGTCAGAGTTATTATTATAATATTCCTCTGCAATGATCCTAAACATAATGAGGTGGTCCATGGATGAATGATGCCTTCTAAAACCTGCTTGGCCTTTAGCCTGCTCACCTTCCATTTCTAGTCATTCATTGATCGTCTTTTCTAAGATAATACTGTATAACATAGCTAAGAGACGGCTAATCATAATGGTCCGATAATTAGAGGGGTTAGTTTTATTGACACTTTTGAAAATAAGAATAATGAAGCTTTGAGTCCAAGGTGTAGGGAACCCTTGCTTGACTGATAGATTAAAAAATTTGTGGATGTGTGGGATGAGGACACAACCCCCAATTTTTAAGATTTATATGCTTGGTAGCCTTCAATGTATTTGGATTTTCCATTTGCTAAGTGCTTAACCCCGAAATCTATGTCTTTTAATGAGTTTTTTTTCATTGTAATAAGGGTTTGAATGTTATCTCTGATATCCGGGGATTAGTAAAGCCTCTTAAGATAGGAATTCCAATCTTTTAAAGTAATTTTATTATTTTCTTTTGTTTTGCGAGTTAGAATTTGCCTCTAGAATTTCTTAGGATCCATCTTGGAGAGGTGTAAGAGATTTCCCTGCTATTTTTATCGATTCTGCAATAGCTTACTTAATTTTTTTTTTCCTGCATCTTTACACTCTTGATCATACCAAGGGTTGGTTCTACTATCTCTCTTTTTAGCCAATGCTTCAATAGAGAACTTCTTAATAGACAACGAGAGGGCTATAATAAAATTATGGTATAGATTATCTATATTCTCTATGCTAGATAAAGGAAACGATCATTTTTTAAGTCATGGAAAAAAAATGTCAACTTTTTTTTAATCGAAGATTAGGTGCTTTTGACAAAGATTCTTTTCCTCTTTGGGATCACTATGCATGACAATATTGAGAGTTATAATTAAATGCCTATGATTAGAGTCAGGATCATGGTCGTTGAATATGTCAAAATCTATTAATTTATTGCATAAAGGGATATTAGATATAACACAAACTACCACACTATTGCCAAGCCCATGGATACATGTCATGCGACTAGAATTTGACCATTTTGTCAAATCGTTGCAAATGATAATATCTTGAGCACTACAAAATTTGATCAGCTAAGAGCCAAATAAATTTTCACCTAGATCTCCAGAACTTCTTTTGTACCTATTAGCTAGCTTAAGGTCTTCATCTAACCAAAGAGGACCACGATTGGAATAATTGCTTTAAAAAAGAGCTTGGTTACTCAAATTAAAGCCACCCATGAAAAGAATATTTCCTTCCTTTCTTACTAGAAATATCATGTTCTAAACCATTACAAGGACAATTTTGATCTAAATAATTTTTATTTATTTATAGAAATTGGAATTAATAGGAGAACAATAAAAGATGACTATGTAGGTTTTTTCATCAATAATGTCTGTGTATCACAATAAATTGGTTGTAAGAATCCTTCTTATAAATCCTAACATGAGCGGATATGTTCTTATTAGTATTAATAAACTTTAATGTGATAACAAAATTACATATTAATTACTGATAATAAATGAATCTATTAATATTATAATATAAACTAGCACAACCAGTTAATTAGTGGTTGGTGACTAGTCTACCCCAAATTATATGTTATCCATGTATTCACGCATCAACTACTAGTTAGCCATTTATTAACCATCAATTATTTTTATATTCTTTTTTTGTCATCTCTCACATTNATATATATATATATATATATATATATATATATATATATAATTGTTTATTTCCAATTTCAAAAGACTCTGAGTAAACTTATGGTTTTTATGTAAATGATAGCAAGTTATAAGTATTAGGAATGCCTATTGGATGTAGTTTGGGTGGTTGGAAAGAATGATTGTTAATGTTCACAGTGAAGAGGTACATTTTATGCAGTAGAGGAGAGATGTGTGACTCCTTCTGTGCTCATCCTAGATTTGACAAGTGTTGTTTATAAAAAATAATAAGATGTTAATAAAAATAACATGTCAGCTTAAATTAAATTTATATTATTTAGAGTTGCATATATATATAACAACATAAATTAGATAAAGTAAAATCACAAACATTAAATTACAAATTTTCTCAACATTTTTACTTTAAAAAAGGTTTGCACATTGAGAGATTTGATCCCTCTTGGTGCTTGGTAGATCCCTTTTAAATGGATCTATGCTGGTTGTATAAAGTTGTAAATTAATTAGTATTATTATAAAATAAAATATATACAACACAATATTAATGTTTAGATATTATATGCATTGACATAGACTACCCATAAGTAATATATACACCCTATCCTATTCTCCTTATAGAAGTGGGTATTTCCCCCATCGAGAGCCTAGCTATGACTAGACTCCTGTTATACAAGAACAAAATCAATAACATGGGAGACCATAGACTCCCTAAGCTAGCTTTAAACTCCAGCCAAAACCACTTAAGGCTCAAGCGTGGGTGGTATAAAGATACCAGGTCTTGGTTAAATCACTAGGAGATCGATGAAAATGTTGCTTTGCAGAATATTAATAACATTAAAATTATTATTTCTTCTAAGTTTAAAGAAAAATTGTGGTGTGAGAAAGATTTAGAGGATAAAAGAAAATTAAGATATTATAAGGAGGTCATCAACCCTACTCTAGAAGATCAAAAGTATCTCTTTGTTTTAATCAGTACTAAGAAAAAAATTAACATAGCTAAGATAAGAACGAACTCGCATGAGCTCCATAGTGAGACTGGTCGTTGGACAGTCCCTAAAACACCATGGGTAGAAAGGATCTACCACCTTTGTGAGAGTAAGAACATTGAAGATGAAAATCACTTCCTCTTAGAGTGCCCTGCGTACACCCACATTAGATCCCAGTTTCATAATCTTTGTTGCAATACCGACATTCCTAGCCTTTTAGCCTGTCAAAATTATAGTAAGCTCGGGACGCTTCTTTCCAAGCTCTTTGAGCATAGAAATATAACTTTAAAGCAAACTAATTTGGTCTCAGGGGACGTTAACCATCATCATCATCATAAAGTTGTAAATTAATTAATATTATCATAAAAGAAAAAAATATACAACATAATATTAATGTTTATATATTATTTAAAGTTATAAATTAAAAATAATATCTAAAGTTTCATAAAATATAAGTAGCACATTTACTTAACTTGTGGTTGAACATAGATATACCACAAGTTAAGTGCCACAAATAAGTTATCTTTTACTTGTTCTTTTGTTATCTATATATCAACTTACTTGTTCTTATTTTATCAACTAAGAGTTATCCATTCATCAACTATATCAACTTTTTTTTTTTAATCAAATAAAAGATATCCATTCATGGACCATACATTTTAATTATTTTTAATATTTAAAAAAAAACATAAATTCTAATCCACTTTATATTTTAAAATATAAACATTTATAATTTTTAAGTAATATATATAATTTGATAAATTATAAATATTATTTAAAAATACAAATCTGTAAAATTTCATTTTAAAACTTTTATAAGATAAATATTCTTTATAAATTCTTTACCTGGCCTTATCTACTAAATATTTTTCCAAATGCTTTATCTACTATATAGATTTTCGGTAGAAAATCTTGAATAAGAATCTCTCGTGTGTACATATATACTTTCTAAATTCTTGTAAATGTGATATAATCCACTTGCTTTATTTTATACGTTAGATATGTTTTTTATTTAAAATAAATTTAAATGAGCATCGAGAATCTTTGATTTTTGAATAATTTTATATTTCAAAATTTTCGACTAAAATATATATGTTTCAAAATGCTTAAGAGCAAATTTCTTAATGAAAAAGACCTCGATATACAATAAAAAAATAATATTTAAAAATGAATATTCTATTAAAACTTTGAATAAGTTATCGTTTTACAGCCAGTTACATTTCAAAATTTTCAATAAAATAAAATAAAATTTAAATCACTTCAAAATTTGGAACAGAATATATCTCAAATTAAAGTAAAGGAACAGTTTACTTTAGATAATAAAAAAAAAATCTACACTTCTATTCGTTAAATTGAAGCAGGCAGGTAGTAGGTGAAACTAACTGCTTAGGAAAATAATTATCAATTCAAAGTTCCAAGCAAAAGTTGACGTATAACTAAAAATAAAAAGATATTAATAAACCAAAGAAAATTATAAAATATATATACAACCCTAACACCTGAGCTTTTGCAAGTTTGCACCAGGTATAGATTCACACGCTTATTTCTATGTGAAAAAGCAGTACATACAGGGCACAATATGGCAGTTCAGTTCAGCAGATAAATGTGAGTGTCTGATTCACACGCTTGTTTTTACCAAATTAGCTTATGAAAAAGCAGAACAGAACAGTTCAGCAGATAAATGAGTATGCCTCATTCATTCATGTATTCTGTATGAGATGGCCAGGCCAGCTATATAAATAAAACGCATATGTACTCTTAAATAATAAGGTAATCTTCAGCGTCTTCTACCTGCTGTTTCCTTCTGAGCATTGAAATAAACAGCGGCCACGGGCAGACCGAGGCTATTAGACTGTGCAAAGTCTCTGGTATTGAAGTGGAGACGCGAACCTGGAGGGTAAACTGTTCGTCGCCCCATCTGCTTGAACAGCACAAAAATAAACCTGTGGATACCGATGGTAGGCCTCGGTGATTCGTAACTCACCAGCTCTCTGCCTGAATCCATTCATCCCCAAACATTGATTATTATTATCATAGACCCTTTACCCAAACTTTTTAGACTTATGATTATTATTTAGCATGTATGCATGATTGGACCTACCGAAGGATGCTGAAGTTGTGGCAGGAATATCAGTTACAATCCTGAATAAAAGACAAATGTATTAATTATCGACAAGATCCATGGAAATTGCATTTAATATAATAATAACGAGGATTTAGAATTTGTGAGCAATCCTGACCAGTGTAGGTATTCACGCAGCGTTGGATCGCTGGGACTGGGAGCATCTGGATCAGTCATAACCTGGATATGAATATGAGTTATAAATTTTTATTAATTTTATTTGAAGAAAAAATGATTTTTTTTTTAATTGGATTCATAAATATTAAACCTCCTTTTTACTGCAATCAATTGACCTACTTCTCTAAGGCTGTCATAAATCTTTGCTATTATAAAATATTGCTCATTTAACGACTGGTACAAAATCATCTATAAATCATTTAACCACTGATACAAAAAAAACTTAATAAATACATGTACCAAAGCTCCAAGAAAATGAGACTATCAAACTCCAAATCAATTAGATAATAACTTTGTAACAAGAAAATATTATAATTCAATTTCGATCAATTAGATATTAACTTTTATGCTTTAAAATATTATGAATTCAATTTAGATGGATTTTTTTATTAAAAAATTGTAAATAAAGAATAGTCTCGATGTCTACTTTGCAAACCTTGAGAATTTGAAACATAAGGTGATACCTTGAGAATTTGAAATATAAGGTGATACATGGTTCATGATTAAATAAGGTAGTTATATGCAATTTAATAGATCAAATATATAATTATTTAGACTTAATAACTGTAATTTTAATATTTATATTTAAAAAAAATTATCTTTTAAAACCATATTAAATGAAAAAAATATAAATAGAAAAAAAGTTTATGTTTGGTTTGCAAATATTGAGAGTATATAGCCATAGATTCTTAAATAAGAGAGATGCATCCCATTCAAAAAAATCAATTAGATAATTGAGTAAATCTATAAATTTTAAAAACATTTATTTGTTAATTTAAGTAGATTAATCATCAATGCAAAAGAGATAAAAAGAAATAAAAGAGATAAAAATTATAAAAAGAATTAAAAAAGATAAAACTTATATAAAAAAAATAAAAAATAAAATGAGACAAGAAAGTTTGTCTACTTTGCAAGAAAGCGAATTTGAGAATTAGGAGCAGATGCTGATACATTATTCATTGTTAATTTAGGTAAATTTATCATCATTGGAAAAGAGAGAAAAAATATAATCTGACAAAAAAGTCTATGTCTACTTTGCAATAAAGAGAATTTAAGACTTGAAAGCATATACTGATAGGTTGTCCATGATTGAATGAGATAGATATACTCAATTTAATAGATTGAATAGATAATTACTTGCAAGAAAAACAATATTTTTAAGAAAAAAAATTCCATATATTAAAACAAATTTACTATGTTAATAAATTAACAGATTTCATAGATTTCTCATCAATAAAAATATGAGATAAAAGTATATAAATAAAGAAGAATCTCTATACTTACTTTCAAACAAGAAGAATTATAAGATTGAGAACATATAGTCATCCATTGTCCATGATTAAATAAGACATATGCACTCAATTCAACAAATAATTTACATAATTGTTTACATAGAACAACAGTACAAAGTCTCCCCCAACTCTCAACCTTATAGTTTTGACCTATTTAATATGTTGAGGGTTGGCGTGGAACAACAGTATTATTAAGAGAAACTCTCCCAGCATTAAGAACACATTTACTTTGTTAGTTGAGATAGATTTATCATAGTTTTGACCTATTTAATATGTTGAAGGTTGGCCTGGAACAACAGTATTATTAAGAGAAACTCTCCATGCATTAAAAACACATTTACTTTGTTAGTTGAGATAGATTTATCATTAGGAAAATAGGAGATGAGAAAAATGAGAATAAAAAAGAAGGCATATTTATATTAAATAATATAAATATAAACAATTTAATTAGATAATTATTTGCAAAGAAACTCCCTACATTGAAAAAACATATACTTTATTAATAGAGTTAGATTTTTCATAAATGAAAATAGGAAATGAAAGATTTGGTGATGTATTGCCCATGAATAAATATGAATAAATCAGTAGATCCATTAGAGCACACTAAAACCCTGTAGAAAATATAAGAATGGCTGATTGACTACATAAATGGATTCAGATCAAAGCTCCTCACTTACAACAATTCTTAAAAGCTATTAAAAAGCTTCTAAATTTCTTCTCAGATCTCAACATAACTTATAACTTATGTTTATAGAGAATTAAACATGGAGGTGGACAACCTCTCTAAACTTGCTCTGCTATTAGCTCCACTCAGCTTGGAGACAGAAAAAGTAAAGGAAAAATTAAAAAAAGAGTCTCAGAATGATGATGTACGATTTTGGTAAACAAATTTTTTGTAAACAGAAACATTTAACAAAGAGAAAAGCACCCAAAACTGGCATGAGGATGAATACAATAAAATAACTTTAATGAATTCTTTTTTGTAAAAACAAGATGGCAAATAAGTTTTTGATATCAAAAAGTTGACAATCCTTTGAAACAACTTTGATGTAAAGCGAGTTCTTCATAAGCAATTCATAATCACTCTTATGAACAGTTCAAAATCATTCTTAGGAACCGTTCATAATTACTCTTTATTTAGAGTGATATTTTTTTGGAAGATATATATATGAAAATTAAACAGATTGTCAACCAAAACATCTTAAACCTTTATAATTGACATTATTTGAAGAATTACTGACCAAAGTGTAAAAGTTGCGAAGGTCCTGACCGCCGATGTCAACGCGAGGAAGCAATACAACTGCGGAAGGTTTGAGCTCGCAGCCATTGTTGACCTGCCTGGAGGCGTAGGTAACAGCGAGATCGACGCTTGGCACGAACATATCCAGAACATCTCCGATCACTCTCCCCACCACTAATGGCTCCACGAAGCGAGACATGTGTGTTTGCAATGTGTGAGGGAAGGACGTGTAGCAAGGAATTTAAGGGCAAAGAGAAGAGAGGAGTAGAATTGAAGAATGAATGGGAATTGGAATAAAGAAAAGGAAAACAAGTGGGAAAAAGCGCAAACGTGGGATATGTAATTTTAGAAAGCACAAAGGTAAAGTGGGGGTGGCAGCGAGGATTGATTGATTGGTTTCAATCATGGGCTGAAGCTGCCCAAAGCGGGAAGTGAAATGCAATAATGAATCTCCTTTTAAAAGCACCAGTCCAGGGATGGAATTTGACGGGTAAATGACCGTCATGGGTCAATTTACCCGTCAAATACAGCTCAGATTTTACGGAGACCGTCAAAATATGGCTTAGAATACAAAAAAACGTTTCAGATTTTGATTGTTACCGGCAATTTTGACGGGTGTCCACTGTCCGCCATTTGAAATTCGCACCACACATTTCTCCTTGTTGGTATCTTGAAACTAACGGAGAAATTAGAGCAGCAGCAGGTACAGTTGCAGGTGCAGCGCACTGTCCCACAAGCAGAATGAATGAATAGGAAGGAATTAGAATGAGATAATTACATAAAACAAAACCAATCCAATCCACACCGACGTCCACCCCTCGCGGGCTTTTGAGACGTGGCGAGTGCAGCGAATCTTTGGGAACGTACCTGGAATCGGGGAAGGCCGGGCCTGCCTTCCATATTGGGGAAGGTTGAGCTTCAGTGGATGGCTCCGCTTATGCTGCTCGCCCTCACTGAGGCAGCAGTTGTTAGGAATCGATGGATGGTTACGTGTTTGCCTGTCCAGGCCACTGTCAGTTTTCTTTCTTTCATGGATGATAGAGATAATTATTCGCATGCGGATGGATACCTGCAAACCCTAATCTCTATTCTCTTTACTCTGTTTGTTTGATGCCTTGCAACTGGAATCATCAGATGTCATCACAACCTACTCACCGCCAATGCTCACCCATCTCTTTCTACACCTAAGCAGAACAAAGATAGATTTCATTTGGCAGTTCAGTTACAACAACTACCAATCACGGATGGACTGCTAAATCAGATTCAGTCTTCATTGTAATGATCAAACGTATTTCACCTTTTAACTGTTGTTATGATTGATGATAATAAAACAGTTCAATTGTATTTTGATTATAAAAAAAAAACCACTTTGATGAATATGTTGTCTATCAAATTTTACTTTTATTACCAAACAATTGGTGTGACTGGTGGTTATGTTTTTGATGTCGACATCAGTTCATTTTTTAGCTTCATTTTTTTTTCGATGGCAATTGTGAATGGTAAATGTGGAGGTTAAGTTACAATATGTCAGTGTGAATGGTAAATGTGGAGGTTAAGTTACCATATGTCAGTGTGAATGGTAAATGTGGAGGTTAAGTTACCATATGTCAATTTTTGTAAGTTAGGGGTGGAGGTTGTAAGTTAGGGGTGGAGGTTATATGTTCAATTTTTGCATGTTAAGGGTGGAGGAGGGTGGGAGCCATATTGGAAGGAATACAAACTTTTTGCTATATTTTAGATGTTAACATTTTTTATTTTATTTTTTATTAAAAATAACGACACTTACTTGTTATTCATTAAGAATCAAATATGACATATAGATGTTGTAATATTACGACCTTCAAAAACTGGTTCTTGAGATTGCCTATCATTTCAAGACAAATAACTTAATGACAGGCCTACAAATTAATAATTAATACAGTCATTTAAACAAAAACACTATTATACTAGTACAACCACAAGCCACTTAGTTTTATGGAGATGGGTGACAATTAAACAAAGGCTAAATATTAAACTTACTACCAAATTATTGTAGTTATCCATTTATGGTAAACATAAACATTTAACTAATTAATATAATAATAAAACAAATACCATTTAATAAACAAAAAAAAAGAAACTAATATGAAAAAAAACTAAAAACTAAAAACTAAAACAGATATTCGCAACTCATGCTTATTTAAATCTTAATCAAGATGCATTTATAAAGCCTAACTAAAGCTTATATAAATCTTAATCAAGATGCATTTAAGCATAATAAGGTATGGCGACCATGCAATGAATCCATGTTGTATATTTGTTACACTTGGGTTAATCTTGTTGATCAGCTCAATCAAGTCCAAACTCTGAGATAATATTTAGATGCATATATCCCCATAATAAACCAACTTGGGAGAGTTTTTAGTATGCATTCTAAATCTCAATATAAATTCATCTTAAACCTAAATATATTAAAGCTAGAAAATAATCAAATTTTTCGAGGCCTAAATTTCTTAATCATTTATTTCTATATCATATAAATGATTAAAAATACACCTTATAATTCAATTCCTCTATCTATTTAATAAATTCAAGTTTAAAATATATTTATATTAATATTTTTTTAAATATATTTATATTAATTTTTTTAAACTTTTATATAAAATTTTAAATGATATAACTTTTTTTTTTTTGTTATCAAAAACTATCTCACCATTCTAAGTTTTAAAGCATCTTCTTATTATAGATACCAATTAATATAGGTTTTTAAATTTAATATTATATCAATTTTGGGCATGTCCTTGATATTAGTATGCTTAAAGTATAATGTTACATTTGAGGATGTTGGGGAGATTACTATATTTTTACCTTTGTTGACACATATGAGACAATGGGTCAACCGTTAGGGTCCAATAAA
>LPNX010950364.1:209118-292088 GCA_001517045.1 Pseudotsuga menziesii | reverse complement strand
TCTTGTCTCTTGTGATGTGCTTATGTGATTGTTGTGCTTGTTATTCTCTCAGTGAAAAGATCTTATCATAATGCTAGCTTAAATGTTGAAAAACTAACACCTTCAACATGCACAAATCATGTTAATGTCAGGAACAATGAAGAAATATTTAAACAAATCAATTGAAGGAAATCTTGGGTTAAAAATCCTTACCTTGGCATTTTTGCGGAGAGGGTCATGGGTTGGATCCTCTAGAGTACCCTTATCCCTTCTCTTCTTGCAAACACATATGAAAAACTCAGTCTTTGCTTAATATTGATCTTTTACCAAGAAAAATGGAGAATTTAAGTCCAAGTTAAACCCTTAGCTGTTGAACAGATAGGTTGAATGGCAAGGTCGTGGCAGGCCTTGTTGGGGTGCCAACTTTGCATTACAGACCACCAAAGGAATCGGGGAGCCTAGTGACACATCGAGAGAGATAAACATCACGGTGTTAGCACATGTGTAAAACCATAAAAACCCATATGACATCATCACTTAATTACAGAGCAGATCTCTTCAGCTCTCGCAGGCTTCACAAGAATAAACAACCTGTAACATTTCCACCATGAACAGGGCAGAAATCGACTATGCCTTCTCATGCAAACCAATAGGACAAATGAAGTTTCAGACATATCCCAAACACATTAAACCTCTGTCTAAACCCTAGCTTCAATATGGACAAATGGACAGTGGAGATGAAGCTTAGCAACTGCATGGAAGGCATGGTTGTGCTGTCAAATTGCAGCTAGGACACGCCTTTAATTATCAATTCAACCAAGGACAGAGTGAAATAACTCATGACTAATTTAATCATGGGCCTTAATGATTGCATACAAACCATGCGATATAATCCGAATTGCAACCTTATATCATATCGTACGAACCATGGCATAATTCCAAACTTTTAATTCATGCCAAGAAACTTATTTACATCACGTACCATGGTATAAATAAAATATGCCAAGAACCATAACTCATCATGGATCGTGGGGTAGGGCATGCCACAAAAATAAAACTATACATATACATATACATATATCCAAACATTGTTTTAAAACCTTTGCAACTTTATTTATTATAACCTGAAGGTTTACCATATGGTCAAGTACCATATTCTTTACAAGACCCAAGCCTTTGCGCTTAAGGGGAGGGTCAACACACTATATCCTTAGGCTATGGTCACTAGAGGAAATTTCAACTCAAAGTGGGCCTTTTAACGATAATTCAAATTCCATGTAATCATGTGTTAGCCAATGAAATTTATTTAAATTTGAAATACCGTATAGGTCTTAAACAAGCTTTTAATATAAATTTGGGGATAGGTATCATAAAAAAACTATTTTTTTGGTTCGTATTTTTGACATATATCCCTGTGTTTTTACTCAAATTTTGATTGGGAGAGCTCCCTGGATGCGAAATTAAATTATGCATCCAATGAGTACCCACTCAGCATACTTTTGATGGACCCCACTACCCAAAAAACAAGAAATACCTGAAAAAACGTGATGCTGATGTCATCATCATGTTTTTTCAGGTATTTCTTGTTTTTGGGGTAGTGCAGTCCGTCAAAAGTATGCCGATTAGGTACTCGTTGGATGCGTAATTTAATTTCGCATCTAACGAGCTGTCTCAATCGAAATTTAAGTAAAATCACAGGGATATATGTCGAAAATATGAACAGGAAAAGTAGTTTTTTTCTTTTCTTCCTCCAAAATTAATAAATATTATTCTATTATTTTAACTATTATTTTATTTTTTTTCTTAGGAGGCCCATTTTGAGTTGAAATTTCCTCTAATGTAAGGCCTAAGGCCTGTAAAGGTTCACTTAAATAACTTATTACATAACAGATGGGGTCTAGACTAAGGGTAGTCTCCCCGTCCTTAGGGCGTTAATGCCCTAGTGAAAACAATCAATTTGAAAAACAAGTCAACTAAGAACAACACATGTTTGGGTAGAGATTCAGTTTCGAAAGAAGCTAGATAATGTCGCAACTAGCAAAACCTGACACATTAGACAGGATAAAGATATTAAAACTTGCAGAAGTAAATAATGAGAAATCTGCTAGTAAGTACAGTAAATCAATGCATGCAATTTTTTTTAATTTACGATTTTGAGGTGTGTTACAATAAGGCCACAAGCTTATAACATTTAGCTTCCCAGGATCGGGATGTGACAACATCATGAACCCATGGGATCAAATCTTAGTCAATATCATCTTAACGATTATAGCCTTTCTTAGTTTTCAACCAACACTACTGGTTTGCAATTTCCTATTTTGTGGTAGTAGGGGTATGCTTCCAATAATTTTCCTTTGCATATGTTGCATCCTTCATTGCTTGTGTTTGTGGATCTATTCTCCTTTTCATATTAACATGGCTCCCTTAGGCATTGCTGGCCATTGAGAGGAGGGTTGACGAAGGATTGTCTACACAAAGGAGAAGGGGAGTCAAAACCTAGTGCACACTCAATCTCAGAAGAAACCTCGAACCCACTCCCAACAACGAGGAGGAAAAAAACTCACAAGTAGTCATTGGACCCATGCTCGACCACAAGAAGAACCTAAAATCTAGATGCAACAACAATCAACCAGGAAATCATCTCGATTCTAGGATGAACCAGAACTAGAATCGACAAAATTGAAATATGTGTGTCAAAGAAATCAGAATGAAAAGAAGAAGAACCCATTGACCTAAAGCAAATAAGACTGAACTTCATTTGTAAGTTTTCTCTATTGTATAGCATGCCCATCACCATAATGACCATGAATCCACATTTCCTTTGGTTATACTGTCATCATAAGCATGATCATCATAGAGAGATTATGAGAGTAAGATCCTAGTGTGAACTATCATGTATTGCAATGATTGAGGGGTGCAAGAACAACAATTACATAGGTCACCAACCTTGCATGAAACCTCCCCACAAACCTCATAATTCTGCCAACCAAGTGACTAACATATAATCTTTGTATGTTGTACATGATGTGTCTCATCTAGGCTTGGGCTTGGATGATGTTTATCAAGTATAAAGTTTCTCATCCATGTTTTTCACCAAAAACATATTAACCATATAAACAAACGAATCGTTTTTTATATGGCCATTCTCTACATATCGTGGCTCATCCCCATGGGCCATCTTCTTCATTAACTCTTTGTTTCAAAAATAGAAACTTATCACCATGGACCATCTTCTTCATTACGTCTTTGTTTCAAAAATGGAAACTTATCCCCCCCAACAAAAGTCCAAAAGTTACGGATATAAAAATAAATTATGGACCATCTTCTTCATTACCTCTTTGTTTCAAAAATAGAAACTTATCCCCCCACACAAAAGTCCAAAAGTTACGGATATAAAAATAAATTATTCGAGAGGGAGCCCTACAAAAAGTTAAAGGGAAAACGTCAAATGTCATGTGTAGTACACTTGCACAAGATTGTTTCATTGAGTCAACCTCCTAAGAAAAAGTTTTACTAACAACCCAAGCAATTGACCCAAAGTGCATACATAAAAGGTAAGTCCCTAAAGTTTACTCTTAAGTCTCCAAATTGAAAAGTATTTTAAATGAAAAAATAAAGTGCATACATAAGAGGTAAGTCCCTAAAGTTTACTCTTAAGTCTCCAAATTGAAAAGTATTTTGAATGAAAAAATAAAACCGCAATGTAGTTGATAGTATGGACAAGGAGCTTCCTATATATTCGCTATTGCATGCCATGTACAACAAAAGTAAACAAAAAGTATGTACAACAAAAGCAAACAAAAGAGGTCTACAATAATGAAATTTAGTGATTCATGCTTCGAGTGGAACACAATTTACATATCATTAGATTTTTCCACTTCTCACAAAATTAAATGGATATTTGTGATTTGTTTTGCTTAATGAACCAAACTAGACTATATGTTATGGAGTGTGTTAGCCACATCATCTTCTTTCTTTTGGAAATCTAGAAGTGCTTGAATATAAGGGTTATATAGGTAAATGAAAATAGTACAAGTGCATTTGAAGATATGGTGAGAACTAATAAATTAAATATTTTAAATTTGTTATTGATTTAGGTGAATACTAGTGGTTACTCATTTATTCTACTAATTCAAAATGGTTCCCTATCTTGGTAGTTGTACTTCAGTTTTTCTTGGTCTTGAATTTTGGACATGCTTTTCAAGCATTTTCCTCACATTTTTGGTAGGGGATGTAGGCCACATAGCCTTCTATCGCATGGCTTTCCAAACGCATAGATAATGAGTTAAGCTTTGCAATTGTCCAAGAAATTCTCTAAACGGAGTTTGTATGCAAAAATTGCACCCCTGAGAAGTTGATGCATCAACTAGCCTCCAAGGGGCCCACATTCCTTTTCCCACATCATTTCCTGTTTTGGATATTTATGGTTTTTGCATCCTTGGGCATCACACTTAATGTTAAAAGAAAATTTTGGTCTCTAGTAATTCCTGTTGAGAATTTGTGTAACCAACATGTCTCTCTTCAGAAATAAGCTATCACCATTCTAACTAGTTTGTATTGCTTTATAGTTTGCAACATTGTCTTTCCATTTCATTCATTAATAGAATTTGAGTTTGTATGTACTACTACGTCTCTACAATATCTTTTTTCGTTTGTTTCCATTTTATATTTTTCCTTTATTTCATTCTCTAAATAATCTAAATTAGTGGTATCATAGAAATCTACTCTTTATTGTTTCTCGGTGCATGTCCTCAAGATGATGCGTGTATCGTGAGTTGGGTATCAAATTATTTGAGCTTAGGTAAATCCGTTCTCATTGGCCCAAGCAACCTTGCATGGAAGAATAAAAGGTTGATGATGGAGTAGGGGATCTTATTAGTTACTGCTCAACGAATCCCTCACACTAATTGATAATTTCACCCAAATCCTTTGACAACTAGCAATGGTAGTGGAGACACCTTCTACCAATAGTCATTTCATAGGTGCAACAATGTTAAAGGTACACGTTAACTTTGACATTCCTTTATTTGAATGTTTGACATATGAAGATGCTTTAGAGAAATGGTTAAATACATTAGAGGGTTATTTCTATGTTCAAAAACATATCGACATTGAAAATATCGCCTTTGCACTCCTCAAGTATCTACCCCATGTGAAATATTGGTGGGATAGTTATAGGGAGAGACATGTTAGAGATGAGTCTACAACATACAAGACATAATCCACTTGGATAGCTTTTTCCAATAACCTCAAGGAGGAATTCTTCCCTATTGGAAACTATGATGACCAATACATGATATGGACAACTTTTCCCATGGAGAGAAACCATATGGCTTTGGAGTTCACTAATACCTTCCATACCTTTTTCTCAAAGTTGGGTATCAGAGACTCCAAATGGAACTTGATCCTTAAGTACCAAAATATACTACATAGGTACATCCAAACAAAGATGTATTTCTTGGACATCTCCTCACTAGAAGCTTCTTATAGATATGCTATTAAAACCAAGCAAAATTTTAAGTAGAAGTAAAAGTGGGAGTTTGGGTCTACAAATAAATCACAAAAGAAGCAAGGTAAAGGTGGAACTAACTCATAAAACAAAGGAAACAGAAAGGATAGGAAATCTCAAGACAATTAGTCCAAGATGTAGATAAAGAAGGGTAATGGAAAGTCAAAGGACACTAGAAAATGGTGTGAGTTCTGCAAAAAAATTAGCACAACAATGATGAATGCGACTTGAAGCACTTATTGTTGGTAGATTTGAAAGCCTTATATTTAACATATCTCATAATCCAACTCAGAACCATATAAGAGAAAATGGATTATTAACACAAAATCTATTACTACCATCATAACCACAAAGATCCAACTGGAAGAGTTAAAAAAGTCTAAGGAAGTTGAGTTCCTCTTCCATTCACAAATGTGGTTAAAGAGGACTTCATTACATTTCATTGTTGACAATAGTAGTTAGAATAACATACTTTTAGTTGAATTCATTAGGAGATTACAACTACCAACAATGCCTCACTCCTAGTCATACATCATCAATTAGTTGAGTTAGGGATGAGACATTTGCATCAACTAGCAATGTTGATTTCCCTATGGGATCAATCCCTTTAGAGATGAGGTGTTGTGTGATGTTATTCCACTTGAAGTTTATGATGATCTTTTAGTAAAACCCTATATGTGGAAACATCACGTTGTTTATGATTTTAGGACTTGTAGAGTCATTGTTAATTTGAAAGGTTAAATCTAAAGGATATAATAAGTAGTTCTAATAATTGCAATTTCTTTGATCTTAGAAATATAGTGTAGGAATGTGACTTTTAAAATCAACAAATTTTCCATGTTTAAGATTCAACTAGAAGGTCGATGGAAGGTTAGTATAATTGCCACATCATTTGCATGTGGTCTCTCTACATAGTAGAAGTAGGTGGACACGATAAATGAAGAATACATAGATATCTTTGCTTCACCTGTAAGGGTTCCCCTACACTATTGGGTCAAGCATTCAATTGATTTGACACTTAGAGCTCCTATTCCTAATGGACCAGTATATAGATGCTCTCTTCTCAATAATTAATAAATCAAATGTCAGATTTAGGGGCTCACCTAAGAGGGCCACATTCGACCAAGTTCCTCACCTTGAAAGAGGCCAATTGTGTTGGTACAAAAGATGGATGGGGCATGAAGAATTTGTATTTATTACAAATCTCTTAACAAAATCATAATCAAGAACATATATCCAATCCCTTATATTGATGATATTTTTTATCAGCTCATGGGTTCCAAGTTTTACAATAAGATTGATCTTAAGTTAAGATACCACTAGGTGACCATTAAGAAAAGTGATGATGGAAGACAACCTTCCAGTCTAAAGAATGGATTTTAAAGTTGATGATCACACCTTTTTTCTTGACTAATACACCAATAATTTTCATGAGGATGATGGATGATATCTTACAATCATTCAAAATTTCTTTTGTGGTTGTATAGTTGAATGATATCCTAATATTTTGTAAAACTTGGGTAGAATATTTGTATCACATTCAATACATAAGGAGAACCTTGCAACAACACAAGTTATATGTCAAGTTGGAGAAATATTCATTTTTCATGGTGTGCATGTGGATCTATCCAAGATCCAAGCCATTTGTGATTAGTCGACCCCTACAACTCTCAAAGAGCTACATAGTTTCTTGGGCCTCATCAATTTATATCATAGGCGTGTGTGGGGCTTCTTTCATACTAACTTGGCCCCTAAACCAATTGAACAAGGGTGGGGGGAAAGGCAAGTTCATTTGGTTCAAGTCACAATATAAAGCATACAAGGACTTGAAACATCATCTCTGTTTGGAACCAGTACTCACCCTACCAAACTTGCAACAATCCTTCAAGACTAAGACTTATGCTTCTAATTATGCCATTCATGCAATCCTCACTTAGTGTGGAAATATAGTGGACTATCACAAAAAAACACTCTCTAATGCAATTTGTAGGTACCCCACCAATGACAATGAGATGTACTCTATTATGCAAGTATGTCACCAATGAAAACATTATATCCTAGGGAAGAAGACAATGATTTCACCAAACATATTCCCTTGTAGTTCATGTAGATGTACGGAAATTTACATAATGATTTCCATTAAAATTGCTCCACATGCGTACAAGAGTTCCACCTGAACATCAAGTATAATAAGGACAACACAAATTACATTTCAAAATGCCTCAGTTGGAATTTATTTCTAGAGTTGAATACCATGATCAATTCTTGTGGATATGAGACCTTCAAGTGGCCTCAATTGTATGACACTGACATTAACTTTGTTTCTACCAATTAACTATTGTTTAAAGGAAATACAATCTTAGGCACTCATCTCTAGGATAAAATTTAATGCCATCTAGGCCACCTTTGTGCTACTTTAAAAGAGTGTGATAATTTGATTAGGAGGTACAAAAAAGTTGATTTGTAGTGCAGTTTGACATGGATATGACAATGGAAGTTGTTGGCCCCTTCATTTTGAAGACCTAATTGAAAAACATAGGAAGGAATTCAATGCAGAAAGGATTGTGGAAAAGGGATGCAGATGATGATAATATTGATGCTTAATGCACCCACATAAAAAACTTAGAGCTGAAAATTGCCTTGACATGGTCAGAACTAACCACCCAAGCTATACAAAAAGGGAAGAAGGGCCAAGGAAAGTGGTTAGTAGTAGAGTTGGTTGGGTGAAAGGGTATAATTTTGTAAACAATGGTGATGAGAACAAGATGGGACAAGTTGCCTAATGTAATGGGTGGTATATAACAATCAAGGGGATGGTTGCAAGACATAGGAATCTCTGGATTGTAAAATCAGGAATATACTCTATTTTAATAAATGATAAATGCTGATGCCCCTTCAAAAGTTCATATTGGTATGTGATGAATATATTTGTATTTTTTTCTACTCTCACTACATGGTTAGTAGAGGATGTCAAATTAGTTTCTCTTTCTATTGTACAACTTAATAACTGGTTAATACGAACACTGGAAACCCTAACTTATCTTTTCATTAGTGCTTCCCTCATCTTCCATTGGTCCTAACAATGCTTCAAGTGAGACTTTCTTCTCCTTGGGGAAGAATGCAAATGTTAGGGAGTCTAGAATACAGTGGTACTTTGTTGGCCCTTATACAAAACCATGGTATTATAAATTTTTATGCCAACAAATGGTTTCGTTCCTAGATGCGTTTCTAAAATAGGGAAGTACTAATTGGATGGACAATGGGAGATTTCAGTCTCTAATCAAAGACTAGTGTAATAAGAGGCTTGAGTAATTTTTGCTGCAAGAATACCTATTGAGAAAAGGGAAACCTGGAAGATATGGGGAGTTTATATTGTATGAGGAATCGAAATGGGATCAATATGAAGTCCTATGGCATGAGTACCCGATGAAATTGTATACGTGGATAAAATGATTATGGAATTATATAAGTATTATAATTGACACTAGAGATCTATTTAGTGGAACCCTCGAGACCTAGCTGCTTCCAAAGATTGTTTTAGTGTATTTTCTCCAAAATTTTGAAAAATTCGGCACTATTTCTGATGTTTTTTGCGTTGACCAAAACATGTAGGTGCTAAATTAGGCGCTAATAGCACAATAAATACCAAAAACAATGTCTAAAATAGTGCCATAAATAACGCCCAAAATACCGCCAGAAATATTGACAGAAATAATGCCATAAATAACAGCAGATTTTGGGTCAGATTTGCCTAAATAGTTAATTAGTTGAGGTTTTGGGGGTTAAGTGGAGAGGGGATTTGAGGATTATGGGATTTAGGGATTTGGGGTTAGGTTTTAAGGAATTAAGGGTCAATAACTAAGGGATTTGGTGCTTATGGGTTGGTAAATTTATGGTTAATGGCTTAGAGATTATGGGATAGGGGATTAATGTTTAACTGCTTAGGGAATATATGTTAATGGATTAAGGGATTAGGGATTAAGGATTTAAGGGCCAATGGCTTAGGTGTTAGGGGATTTATGGATTTTTCGGAGCTCTCTTGAAATTTCATGGAACGTCTTCCAACACGCCCATCACCAATGTAATCCACCAATGATGCATGGTGAGTAGTGAATGGGGCCAAGGTTGAAATTTCTTCAAATTATTCTTGTATGCGTTGAAATTTGATATGGTTAGACCAGGAAAATGCCTTGACGGTATGGGATGGTTTTACAACCTAGGTAAATCATTGTGATTGAATATTCATGTTTTGATATGAAATAGGAAACTAAAAATGAGCTTTAATTTATTAAATTTTCACCTTATCCTAGGTGATTATTATATTATATTTTGTTTAATTATTTTATGTTTAGTTCATAATAAAACATAATGAAAATGGGGGAATGCGGCTATGCGAAGACATACGAAGTGATTCTGTAGCGTTACGATTAATATGGGCAACCAACTCTAGACGACAACGATCTAATTGACTACTCCTCTGACATGTATGATGATGGAGACATCTGTGATGACACCATTGTAAAAACATCTGTGAAGGGGGGAGAAGACAATGTGGCTATGGTTTCCCCAACATTCGGAAAAAAGATAAGTCTACAGGGAGGCTCAGAATTTGACATTTTGTAGAACATTTTTTTCATTCGAGGACGTATTTGTCAAGTAGATGTGAAATGGAAACGTCAATAATGACAAGCTATGGAAAATATGAAATGTCAATTTAGTGTTTATCAGTTTATATTTCCCGTAAAATATACTAATCTCTTTTTGGTTACATGTTGTAAGTGTTAATAACTACATTAACCATTGTAGAGGGTTGGGTGTTAATAACTACCCTAACCATTGTAGTGGTTCCACCTTATGCATTGCATGGACATTCTTGGGACTTCTAAGTCAACATCTGTTTGTATGTGATAGTTGAGTTACTTCGAGGTTTATTTACTTTTTTGTGTTTTAGTTTTTCATGCTTTTGTTTTTTCACTTGATAGGGGAGTGATGGAGCCGATTCCATGGTTGCTTTTTTGCCAACACGTTCCTTGTATGTGGAAACTGCAATAGATGTATCAAATTGAAATCAAAGTGTATTCATTTATTTTTACTTTGGATGTACCTTGGTGAATGGGGATTTTCTCAATTATCCTAAGGTCATTGCAATTGCAAGGTTCACTAGTACAAAATGAGAAATTAGTGACTAAAAAATGACTAAAATTTGGATATAAACGGCTATTTTTGAGTCGGTGACTAATAGTAGCTAATTTACACTATCTTATAGCTTGACTAACTTAGTCATTATTTGGTTGAATTATTAGTCATTGATTTAGTCATTATTGCCACAATTAATGACCAAATATATGACTAAATAAACTACTAGATGATAAATCAAGGTAACCTATTAATGAATAAACTACATACAACTAAATGTTAGTCGCGCTATAAGATACTGGGAATTAGCTACTAATAGTCGTGTATATGTGAATTTTAGTCATTTTCTTAGTCACAAATTTATGATAGGGCACAGAGGAATTAAACCACCAACCTCCTGCCTATAAGGAAGGTGCTCTTCCATTGAGCTAACACCCTTTAAGAATTGAGGTATACACAACAATTCATTTTACACTTTAATAGAGATATCAAGA
This sequence comes from Pseudotsuga menziesii, assembly GCA_001517045.1. Classification (NCBI taxonomy): domain Eukaryota; kingdom Viridiplantae; phylum Streptophyta; class Pinopsida; order Pinales; family Pinaceae; genus Pseudotsuga; species Pseudotsuga menziesii. The sequence continues at coordinate 280,970 of LPNX010950364.1, read as the reverse complement.
ACCATCTTGACATTTCTACTTGGGACCTATAGAATCAACCTAGTTTTCTTATAATTAAGGTAACTCCACATCCAGTGGCTTGATAATTGAAAATCTAAGAAAATGGTTTGAAATCTTATAGTTGTTGCCTCTGGTTTAGTAAACCACACTTTAACATAGTTTCCAAACTTCTTTAAATAAAAACTGAGACAAGTCACAATATCCCTCCGATTTCTAAGTATGTAAGATCATGCAATATGCAAACTACACTACAACTTATGATTTAGGACCCTGATTTCATACTTAAAAAAGAATATTTGAGAAGAGAGATTGCTGTAAAAATGTGGTATTGTTAAAAAAGCAGGCCACCACTTTGGTCATTGAAAGACTGCATGAGCATTTGTGAAGAAAATATTGTTGGAGACAAGTAAAGTTTGGTTACCTAAATATACAATGAGTTCATCAATATAAATCAACAAATATGATGCTTAAAGTTTAGTGAAAACCATGTACAAAGAAAGTGAATTGCAGTTGTCCTTGTCAAACAACAAAAATAAGCATATAAAAGGAAGATGATACTTCAGGTTTGAATACTTACAACAAACCACCAAGGTTACCTTTAAATAAATGTCAAACTTCTTTAAATAAAAACTGAGACAAGTCACAATATCCCTCCGATTTCTAAGTATGTAAGAGCATGCAATATGCAAGCTACACTACAACCTATGATTTAGGACCCTGATTTCATACTTAAAAGAAAATATTTGAGAAGAGAGATTGCTGTAAAAATGTGGTATTGTTAAAAAAGCAGGCCACCATTTTGGTCATTGAAAGACTGCATGAGCATTTGTGAAGAAAATATTGTTGGAGACAAGTAAAGTTTGGTTACCTAAATATACAATGAGGTCATCAATATAAATAAGCAAATATGATGCTTAAAGTTTAGTGACAACCATGTACAAAGAAAGTGAATTGCAATTGTCCTTGTCAAACAACAAAAATAAGCATATAAAAGGAAGATGATACTTCAGGTTTGAATACTTACAACAAACCACCAAGATTACCTTTCTCCATGCTTTCCATTTAAAGTAGGAATTTACTATTATGGCCCATCACTGATTCTCATCCAGATCCATTCATGGATTAAGTATATACCTATGAAATTCCATCCCCTACATCCCCATCACTTTAATTTTGTACAATATCTTTTATGACAAAAAAATAAGCTAATTGATCTAAGTTTCGAGAGAAAAATAAGTAGAACATTGCAGAACTGGGACACCATTCTCTTTGTGGATGGTGAAATTATGCATATTATCATTTTCCTCTCCAAAGGTCTTTATTAATCTCCACAAATTCGTTTTACATTCATAGTTGTCTTTTCTTTTCTCTGGTCTCAACCATTTATAAGTTTTATTTTTTAAATATATAGAACTAATATCATATCCCCATATGAAGGACTTGAGACTTATAGCCTTTTCTAAAAGTAGAGAATAGTTACAAAACTAATTTACACCTGTAACTGACCTCCTGACGTTTAGGTAACATTTGAAAGTTGCAAAAAGATGCCGACAGGTGTGATATGTTTCCTATATTCTAGGATTCAGAATTCAATTTTGATTAGATATCCCTTTTCCATTTGAGGAATAAACATCATATTCTCCAGGTTGAATGCTTTATCACCGCATATGCATAATCTCATCAACGTTCCTATCCATTTGGAATCCAACTTAAATTATTTGAACTTGTCTCGGACCAAGATATGCATGCTCAAAACTCTCATAGGGTCAAGCTATGTTTTTACATAGGGGATGATATAGAATTTTTCCCGCTTGTGTAAAACATAAAACAAGAGCCTACCTCTCCTTTCCTTCAAAATTGATGATTACTGATTTTTTCAGGGGCTTTTCATCATACCCAAAAACATCATACCTGCAGAAATTTATAATGGTATTGCTAAAATCCTATAATTAGTGGATCAAGTCCCACCGAGACATGGCCCGCTGTGATAAGGCTCAAAGGGTAGACGCCCCCTGGATAGACTACCGCCTCTTCTGGATTGGAGTCGGGACGTCTCGGCCCTTACTGAGTCACAAGTTTCTGGTATATCTGGCTTGCGGGCTGTTGGATATATCTGGGGTTTATAGTGGCAGCCGATGGCTTTGAACTTGGGCCTCGCCCAGGTAATCCCGACGAGTTACCGATTTCCCTAACCTAAAAAAAAAAATCCTATAATTAGTATTTGCACCATAAAGATCAAAACCAAGAACATAATCACCTGGATTTAAAAGATGGCCCATATATGTTTCATTCTTTCCAAAATTTGAAATATGGCCCACGTGTGCCTCTGTCAATGAATACTTCATACCACGCACAATTCAAAAGCAACTTCTTCATCTGCTCAAATATTTTCTTCAAAATTTGTTGTTATCGAATAGCTTTTGGAAAAACTTAGCATCAATACTTATCAAAACCCTAACAATATTTTCTTTTAGAAATTCAGCTACATAAACATAATTCCTCCAAAATCGCAGGTTGAATGTCAAGGAACAAAGTCCATATTGACGTTTTTTTATCTCTGTAGAAACATATTGTAGACATGCTTTATAAATTGATTTATTGTGACTAATACGACCTCCCAAGTTACTTATTGTCGAGCACATAAAAAATATTGCAAGCAATGATATTGTCTGCAATAGTTAGAATTGCAGGAGCTAATCGTACAAAATCCTCCGGCCTAATGGAGTTCTCTATATAAACCTTAAGTAGGAGCTTACTAGGCAAGTGTCATATCAAATATCATGTCGACTAGTTTTGATCCAGGTCATGCCTAGGTGCACACTGGGGACAATAGTTCAACTGAATGAGTCAAGCACTGTTATGGTGAAAGCATAAAAAGAATAGGTAAAGCAAGAGACACAATACATAGACAAAAAGTATGCACATATACAATATGCAAGAATTTTGACCAATTTCTATTATTACTTCTTCTCCATGAAGGTACATCAATGTACTACAATAGTGTACATGTTTATATAGAGTGTTGAGATACTTGGGTGACTACCCATTATGTTCAGTTATAAGAGAAGTTATAACGGTTCGAAGGTTCAACTGCCGCAGACGACTGGAAGACAAAGAGACATTTTGTCGATGTTTGACAGTCATCGGTGCTGACAATGAATGTAGAGATGTTGTATGTCGAGCATGAAACCTGTCGAGGTTGTCAAAGTCAATTGTGTCGAGGTTTAGACTTTTGGAAGCCAATACTAAACCTGTCAAAGTCGGTTGTGTCAAAGTAATCAAAGTGCTAGACTTTGTTGAAGTTCGACAACATGCCAACTGCTGAGTGGATCATTCCTCCTTCCTTAAGAAACAATAGACTCCATTATGTGATCATTCAGGTGAGGAAACTTAGTGGTCAATTCAGTAGCAAAGTACCACTTTCCTTGTGTAGGAAGTTGTCTAGCTTCAGCCACTTGAAACAAGGGAATGGATTTCGTCCTTGTATGGTGCATGCATCATCCCACAATGGTGTCGCAAATAAGAGGTTCCTGAACATCTGGATGGATGCGTTCGGGTTCTGCTATTTGCAAGTCATTTTGTTCCAACAATGGTGCATGGTATGGTCGAAGTAAGTTTGCATTGAATACTAGATGTAGGCCAAGGCATGCAGGAATGTCGAGCTGAAAATCATTTTCTCCAATCTGTTTAAGGATAATGTATAGACCATATCACAAATGTTTTAACTTTCTATATGGGCCAGTGAAATGCTCCTTCATTAGATGTAACTAGACCTGATACCTAATTTGGAATTATGAGGAATACAATGCTTGTCCTATCGGGCCTTATATTTTGCATTTACTCACTGCAAAATTTCATGTTCTTACTTCTGGATGTTGTAGATTTGATCTTTGAAATTCAATGCTTTCTCAAATTCTCGTCCTTCGAATTTGGCCTCACTTGACTATGTCGAGGAACTGATCAAGGCGATAGGCGCTGAGGGTTGAAATCCATAACATATCTCAAATAGACTCTTTCCCGTAGATTTGTGTTGAGCACAATTGTAGCTATGTTGTATGAATGGGAGACCATCTTCCCATGTTCGATGATGCTTGTGGTTGTACATGCGAATCAATTATACTACCAAGCAATTTACAAATTCCGCCTATCCATCTGTCTGAGGATGGAATGCTGTCGATAAATAAACTCTTGTATTGAGTTGTTTCCAGAGAGTTTTCCAAAATATGCTAACAAATCTGGCATATCTTTCAGAAATAATTGTCATTGGAAGGCCATAATGTTTCCAGACATGTTCGAAGAAGAGTTGAGTAGTCTGCTACGTCGTCGTAGTCTTCTTGCATGGTATGAGTATAGCCTTTTTGGAAAATCTATCGACTACTACTAAGATCGCGTCATGATGATGTTTGGTAGTAGGATATCTTGTCAAGTAGTCCATATAAATAGATTCCCATGGTTGACTAGGAACTGGTAGGGGTGTGTATAGTCCTTGTCGTTGATTCAACGATTTAGCAATGGCACATACCACGCATGATCAAATGTACTTATGTCATATTTAAGTGAAGGCCAGTAAAAATAGTTTTGGAGGATAAAAAGTGTTTTTGGGATTCCTAAATTTACTGTAGTCTTGTTGTAGTGCGCATACCAAATGATCTTCTTTTAGTGCTCACAGTTCTGTAATGTCCCCATTCAAATAATTGCATAGCAGGACAATTCCATCAATCCTACTAGTTCCCTAGGTTGGATGGATACATTTGGAATTTTAATAAGGGAGCTAATAAATGACGTTCAAACATTAGAATGGAATACATATTTAATAATGGAGCTAATTAAATAAATACAAGAGAAAATTTAAGTGGCAATGGAGCATGGAGACACATGGAGATTATGGGGCCCACACAAGCTAGAATTTGTGTGCCACATGGCATCCTCTTGCAATTTTGAATCCATGGGAAGCCTAATGTTCTTGGATGAGTTAGAAGGCTAATACACTTGGCCATATGCATCATAGGTCTAATTTGGGAGGAAATGTAACTTACATGGGAGAGGAAGAGTCAAATGGGAGCTTCTTGGACACTTGGGCTAGATTCCCGAACATCTATAACATCTATGACACCAATGATGAAGATGATATGACATTTATGACATATTGCAGACCTGAAGGCTGAAATATGACCATTATGACATGGCAGGCCTAAGTATATCATCCAAGGAGGCTCTCATGTGAGTTGGGGAATATCAATGGGTCCCTACTCGAATTGGGGGAAGATGGAAGGCTAGGGAAGGGAGGACACATTGAAAATATTGAGCACACGCCCTTATTAGAATAGGATTGATTTTTTGGATGGAATGGTAACCTTATAAGGCTAAGTATGTTTATAAAATACATGTATCAACAAAGATAAGGGCTTTTCATCATTTGAGAAATTTGCATTTGTGAAGAGATAGAGCTAGTGGATGACTAGTTTCTTGCCTTAGACAATTTCAAGGGTGAAAGATTCCCATCCAAGTTGGTGTTTGGAGAGGACATTCAGGTCTTTCATGAAGATTTGATGGATTTTTAATTTTCATGTGTAAGCTATTGTGCAGCTCGTGGTTTCTTCTAGTGCAACACATTCTCTCAACCATTTCCAATATTTATTGCATATTCTTGCTCATGGAGGGATTGCGCTTTGGGTGAGCCATTGTATTATATGGGAGAGATTCCCATGGTCCATTTCTGATTGTAATAATATTAATATAATATTTTATTCATTTTATTCATTTTCATATCAAAATACCAAATGGTTGTATGTAAAAGTGATTATTAATGAGCAAACAATGACCATTTCCCCACTATATTGATGTATTCCATTGTAATGCTGATGATTTTGAATGAAAGAATGTTTCTATGATATATTTATTACTAATGGAATTCCATTTATGTGTATTACAATTTTTATATCCAGCACTTAAGCTTTTGAATTCATCTTACTCAGTTTATTTGCATTTGGAGTAGATTTGGTGCCATTTCCCCAAGGGTTGAACTAGTGATTTTGTAGCTGTTTGGGAGAGGGTTATAACAGGATTTATAAACTAATAATGATGAAAATGAGAGATTAATAATTTCCCTTTAAAATAATATTCCTTTGTTAAAAATTTCGAGTGGGTTTGGGAGCATTTGGAAATCCATTTTCAACATTTACCCTGGGCGAATTGGAACCCCAATTTGCTAGTGAAAACTCCTACCCTAACCAGAATATGAAAAAAGTTCGCAGAAGTATTTGTAGGGTCATAAATCATCTATGAAAATAATATTAAAGTCTTAATATCAGTCATATACCTTCTCAAAATATTTGGGAGCATTTGGGTCTATTTGGAGGCCTAGACATCTAAACTAGTCAAAGGTCGAAATAGGGGAAAAAGTGAAAAATTGGTCATTTTAGTAAAATTCTTAAAAAAATACATTACAATGGTATCATAGCATGTTAATTGCATCTTTTCATTAATACCATCCATTGAATAAAAAATTTTCATACATCTCTTGGTTTCATAATCGACCCACTAAGCCCACTTTCCTTCCTCCTTGGCCAACGAAAGAAGAAATTACAACCATAGATATTGAAGCATGCTTCCAGGAGTATCTAAATTTGAGATGGGATATTCATGAGAGGTATTATTTCCAAGAATATCTTGTCAATTATGGATTTAGGCACAATAAGGAAAATTTTAATTCATTAAGGGACAATCAACAATCCACAAGTTTGGAGGAGAATGAAATGAGAAAAAATCATCCTATTTTTGAAAAGAGCCTATATACACCATTAAAGGAAGAAACAGAGAATCATGAAGTGGAGAACCAATAACCTCAAGGTGATTGCAGAGAAGAACATAAAGAGGAAGGTGAAAACAATAACACAATCCTTACTAATGGGGATTGTTCCAATCAAAGAGAATTTATTGATGGATCCTTTAACTATCAAGGAGTACCTACTAATGGGTGCTCACAACTCTATGCTGGTGACATAGAGATCAGATTGGAAAATGTTGCTGAAATACAAAGTTATCATAAGCATGAAGATGAATACCTTGTGACAGATAATGAAGAACCAAGATCAACTTCCTCATCACCACTTGAGCTTCAAGAAGTTGATCAAATCAAGCAGAAAGAAGAAGAGGAGGTTTGGTATCATGAACCATCCTTCACTGAAGGGTATTTGAAGATGATTGAAAGGGATATACATGAGGCCTTTATCATACTCCATGACACTTAAGCATTGGTATCAAATTCTTGTTGGAAAGTTTCTTGATTGGAGTCATCCTTCCTTGAATACATGGAGAAGATTCAAAGAGCAATGTGCATCATCAAAGGTAATTTCATGTCTTTTATTTTTTATACAAAAAATGTGATTGAGCTTAGTGAATGGTTACATGAATCCTACTTGAATAATAATGAAGATATTCATAAGCTCAAAATTCAAAATGAGCAACTTCTTGAGAGGTTTCAAGATACTTGTTCTTCCTCCTATGTTTTAGATTGTCATATCGTAGATTGCTTGGAGGATTCTCATGACATGATGGATCATGAGAAACATGAAAAATTGCAGGTTCTTGATGTGTTTGAAGATTATATTGATTAGAGCCAATCACTAGTAGTGGTGGAAGAGGAACTTGAGTTATCTTTTGAAAATGGTTACAGACTTTTTGAAGAAGTGCATGATTCCACCACATTGGAACCAACCCATGAGGAAAGTTTTTCATTTTTAAGGGAGGTGCATAATCCTACCCCTATGTATCCTTCACATGATGAAAATTTTTCACTTTATGATAATTTGGGTGAGTTGGTTCTTTCTCCTGCATCCTACACTTTCAAATTTTGCAGCATTCATCCTAATGAAGTATGGGTGAAAGGATTCTTTTTTATGGTGCCACATGAAGAGTATGGAATTTCTATCTCTCCTTTTGATGATGACATGATTAGAGAACCATATTATTTACATTTTCAGCATCATCCTTTGTTACATTATGATGACAAACATCTGCATGGATGCACCTATGGTATTCACTTGATTCACTTGGAGACTCATGATTTTCCTTTCTCCTTGCCTAGTCCATTTGATGTTGGAGGAACTTCATCCCACACTTGGGTGAAGATATATATGATTGAAGAAAATTATTGTTGGAAGAAACATACTTTATTATTTCATGATGATATACATATTCATGGGTGTATTGATGAGGCTTCTTTGAGCCACTTGAAGTCTTCATGTTTTCTTTTCTCCTTATTTGGTTCAAAATTTGGTGGAGGTTCTTCATTCACTTCTTGGATGAAAGAACACATGGATGATTATATTGATGCACATTATATATTTTTGGAGAAGATTTATGGGACATGGGATCCTCACCTATGTCATTGGGGAAGAACAGATATAATACTTGATGCTTGTGTGTATGGGCCACATGGTGATCTAGTTACTTGGATGTACAAGCACTTTCATGATTCTTTGATGAGGTACCTTCTTGATGTACATTTGTATGATGTTGTTATGTAATTTAATGATATATATTTTGTACTCATGATGTTTGGAAGGGTGAAATACAAGCAATGAGATCCTTTCATTGCTTGGTTTCTTCTCACTTGGAGTAGCAGTTTGATTGTTGGTTTGAGAAAGAAAACCAACCTTCAGTTGTTTGAGTTCATCTTTGCAGAGCAGTGTTCTAGTTTCCTATGTGGGATACCTTTTGAGATATGGATTCAATTTTTACATGCTTTATTTTCATGGCATTTCATCATAGACAATTCACAGCATGCATGTATCAGGATCATATGGGACCCTGGGATCATCTTTTGTCTCATTGGTTTCAATTGTGGGGGAAACAAGAAACATTGGAGATTTATTCACCACTTGAGAATATGATTGTAATTGGAGTAGTGAAGCAACAAGCATGGTGGTTCCTCTCTGAAATTTCATTGGAATATTGAGAAACTCAAAGTTTGGTAACTCAACACCAACTTCAAAGAATTATATAGAAGCAAAAAGGGGTGAAAATTTAGAAAAGGTTTCCAAAATATGGAGGTAAATATTATTTGCACAAATTTGATTTTTATGGATTTGATTACTCCTTTTGGTGTTAGTGGTGATGTTATAGGATATATCAATATGCAAAATCCACATCTCTTTACTTTTGGGAACACAAAATTGCAGTACATGAGTGCCACTACTCAAGTTGCAGCTAAAGAAAATCAATGAGCAGAACCATTAAAGAATACTTAGTACAATGGAAGTATCTACCAAGTGAAGATGCCACATGGGAAGAGGAGAATATTTTGAAGCATCCAAATATGAAATTGATTGAGGACAAGAAATATTGGGTGGGGAGGACTGTAATGTCCCCATTCAAATAATTGCATAGTAGGGCAATTTCATCAATCATACTAGTTCCCTAGGTTGGATGGATACATTTGGAATTTTAATAAGGGAGATAATAAATGATGTTCAGAAATTAGAATGGAATAAATATTTAATAATGGATATAATTAAATAAATACAAGAGAAAATTTAAGTGGCAATGGATCATGGAGACACATGGAGATTATGGGGCCCACACAAGCTAGAATTTCTGTGCCACATGGAATCCTCCTCTTGTAATTCTGAATCCATGGGAAGCCTAATGTTCTTGGATGAGTTATAAGGCTAATATACTTGGCCATATGCATCATAGGTCGAATTTGGAAGGAAATTTAACTTACATGGGAGAGGAAGAGTCAAATGGGAGCTTCTTGGACACTTGGGCTAGATCCCTAACATCTATGACATATATGACACCAATGTTGAAAATGCTATGAAATTTAGGACATATTTCAGACTTGAAGGCTGACATATGACCATTATAACATTTCAGGCCTAAATATAGCATCCAAGGATGTGCTCATGTGATTTGGGGAAACTCAATGGGTCCCTACTCGAATTGGGGGAATATGGAAAGTTGGGGAAGGGAGGACACATTGAAAATCTTGAGCACACACCCTAATTTGAATTGGATTGAGTTTGTGGATGGATTGGTAAAATTATAAGGATAATGATGTTTATAAAATATAGGGATCAACCAAGAGAAGGGATTTTGATCATTTGAGAAATTTGCATTTGTGAAGAGAGAGAGCTAGTGGATGACTAGTTTCTTGCCTTAGCCAATTTCAAGGGTGAAAGATCCCCATTCAAGTTGGTGTTTGGAGAGTCCATTCAGGTATTTAATGGATATTTAATGGAATTTGTATTTGAAGGTGTAAGATACAGGGCATCTTGTGGTTTCTTCTAGTGCAACACATTCTCTGAACCATTTCTAGTTTTTATTGCATATTCTTGCTCATGGAGGGATTGCGCTTTAGGTGAGCCATTGTACTCTTTGGGAGAGCTTATCATGGTCCATTTAAGATTTTAATAAGCTTAATATACTCTGTTATTTATCTTCAGAAAGTATCAGGTAGAAATACCAAATGGCTGTATGTAAAAGTGATTATTAATGAGAAAACAATGACCATTTCCCCACTATATTGATGTATGCCATTGTAATGTTGATGATTCCGAATGAAATAATGTTTCTCTAATATATTTATGATGAATTGAATTACATTGATTATTATTACAAGTTTAATATCCATAAATTAAGCATTTGAAGTCATATTACTCAGTTTATTTGCATTTGGAGAAGATTTGGTGCCATTTCCCCAAGGGTCGAACTAGTGATTTTGTAGTTGTTTGGGAGAGGGTTATAAAATAATTTATAAACTAAATAATGATGAAAATGAGACCTTAATAATTTATCTTAAACATCCTCTACCTCTGTTCATAAATTTGAGTGGGTTTGGGAGGCATTTGGAAAGCCATTTTCAGCATTTACCCTAGGGGGATTGGAACCCCAATTTGCTAGTGAAAACTCCTACCTTGACCAGAATATTAAACAAGATTGTAGAATTTTTTGGAGGTTCATAAACACAGGGTATTCACATTCTTGAGAAATATTTTATCATGTTCATTCATAAAGGGGGGTTTACAATTGTGAAAAATAAGGTCAATATATTGTAGGTATTGGGGGACGGGGAATATGGTATGGGGCGTTTATATATATTGGGGGGGTATAAAAAGTGGTTTCTAGTAAAAATAAGGAATATATTGTAAAAATAATGGTTTTTTAATTGGAAATATGTATTGGGAGGGGGGCTCAACAATTTTTTTTGTAAATAATTATCAATATGTAGTGAAAATAGGGGTATTATTTAATATCCCATGAACGATGGCGATATCACATGGTTTCACTAAGTGAAGACCCCGTTGTCATAAATCATCCTTGAAAATAATATTCAAGTCTTAATATCAATCATATACCTTCTCAAAATATTTGGGAGAATTTTGTTCAATTTGGAGACCTAGACATCAAAACTAGTCAAAGGTCAAAATAGGGAAAAAGTGAAAAATTAGTAATTTTAATAAAATTCTTAAAAAAGGACATTACACGGTTGGTACAAAAAATTGTACAAGATTGTATAGCAAGGTTTACTTCAAGAAGTAGTCGGTAGTAGACAGCATGTCAACCTAAAGTTGTTGATATATTGCGGAGAAGTCACAGTCTACCAAATACAATTGTGGCCAGATAGTGGTGTCATAACCCTACATACTCATCACTATAGACAATAGATTAATGGGTGGTAGGTTGAGACAAGAGGATACAACATTAGATTTTCCTTTTTGATACTTAATTATCAACTAAAATTTTTGCAAGTAATTAATCCGCTTGATTTGTCTGTAGTTTCGACATGGATGGGGCGAATTGTAAAGGCTTAAGGTCAGTGAGAATGACCGTTTCCTTGCCAAGAATGCAGTGTCTCCATTTATTAAGAGCTTGCACAATCGCGTACATTTATTTTTCATATGTCTAATACCTTTTAACAGTGTCATTGAGAGTTTCAGAATGAAACATGACTGGGTGACCCGACTAAGTGATCATTGCACTGAGGGCATAGTCTGATGCATCCATCTCAACCTCAAAGGGTTGATGAAAATAATGTAACACAAGTACTGGTGCAGTACAAAGCTTGTTTTTGAGTTGTTCAAAAGCTTGTTGTTATGTTAGTGTCCATTTGAAGACACTTTTCCCATTTCCTTTAGTCAACTGATTCAAATGCCATGTGATGTGGCTGAAGCCAAGTATGAAGCGTTGATAGAAATTCACCAAACCAATAAAACTTATCATTTCATGAATGTGTTAAGGAATGAACCAATATTTGAGGATCTATACTTTTTTGGGTCGACATGAATGTCTGCAAAGTCAATTACATACCCCAAATATTTTATGATGGTCATCGCAAATGAGCATTTTTCCATATTCAAATATAGTTGATGTTGCTGGAGAGTATCAAAGACTTGTCGAAGTTGTTTGACATGTTCTTCCCATGATCAACTGAAAATCAAAATATCGTCAAGATAGATAAAGACACACTTGCCGATGAAAGGTCATAGAAGGTCATACATATATCTCATGAAGGTTGCAGGTGCATTGGTAAATCTAAAAGGCATGAATAACCATTCAAACAATCCTTCCTTTGTCTTGAAAGTCGTTTTCCATACATCATTGGACTCAATCAAAATTCGATGATATCCTGATTTAAGGTTGAGCTTCGTAAAGAACTTAGTGCCTTTTAGGCTGTTGATGAGCTCATCTATCTGTGGAAGAGGGTATCTGTTCTTTACTGAAATATTTTTGAGAGTTTGATAAACGATGCACATGCGCCAAGTCCTGTATTTCTTTGGAATTAGGACAACTGGACTTCCACAAGAAGAGGAGTTGGGGTGGATGTGACCTTTGTTCATCAAATCCTGTATTTTCCTATGAATTTTTTCATTCTTGACAATGGATATTCTGTAAACATACATGTTAGGTAATGAAGAACCAGGAACAAGTTCAATGGAGTGTTTTACTTGACAGTGCAGAGGTACTCAATCTGGATCTTGAAATACATTTTGATATTCGTCAAGAATATGGTCGATCTATTGTTGATATTAAGAGCTGTGCTGGTTGGTGAGACGAATCGTTGCTGCAGTCTTTCTAGAATGATAAGGCTTTATCATAATCAATGCAAACTTTTGAGCATGAATGGTAAGCTTCTTTGTTTGTTTGGAAGATATCATAGCAACTGTTGATATGGGTTATCGCTTTGGTATGTCATACCATTGATTTCAAATTTTGACAATCACCTTCTATGTTTGTGACTGATATGTACCATGTGGATCCCATAAGTAAGGTTTTCCAAACAGGGTGTTGGCTATAGAGAGCGGTGCTACGCCACAAAGTACTTCATCTTCAAAAGGATTAATGAAGTAGGTGAGTTTGGATTGGTGAGTGATCCTTAGTTCCTGTCCATCTTTCATCCACCTGATATTGTAAGGCTAAGGATGTGAAGTGGTGAAACGACCTAATTTCTTCACAAGATATTCATAAATGAAGTTCTTCTGGCTACGATTACCCACAATTAGATGTAATGGATTTTTTTGAACCCATATCTATGTATGGAACATGCATTCTCATTCATCTTCATTGACGATAGTCAAGGATGTCGAAGTGGTCGATGTCGAAGCAAAGAAGTTCGATGATTCTGGGTCGGATTCTATTAGGCTTTTGTCGGATAAGTCAAAGGTCGACAGTTTTTCCAAAAATGTCTTTCAAGCTTTGCATTCTGATGTATCATGCTAGGCTGAATTGTGATAATCACACTATTTCTCGGTAGGATCTTGTTTGTTGTGATCCTTGTTGTCTTTCTAAAAATGCTTCTTATGATAATCAGGCTTGGCAGGTTCGGCTGATAAGGGTGCTTTGACTTGTCGCAGTCAGCTGATGACTTCTTATCCGATGTTTGACCTGTCGACTTGTTCACGAAACATGATTTTTCTTTTTTTTAGGTTCAATCTTGTTGGCATAATGAAATGCATCTACAAGCGTATTGATAGTCATAAACTCCATTTCTTGTTGAATGTATGGGGATAAAACGCTGATGTACGGGGATAAAACATTGATGTAATTCAGGACAAGAAATTTCTCTTCTTATTGGATGCCAAGTCTAGCCATGAGTCAATAGAACTTTTCAATGTAACTCTGCATGGGATGGTCTTTCCATTTCCATAGTTGCTGCCACTTCTTATATCGCTATTCAAGATACTTGGGCGGGTAGAAATACTTTCGGACGTACTCGAAAAATTTTACCCATGTGTTTATGGGGTCACCTTCTTTCTCCATATTTGTCAATAAATTATTCCACCAACAATGTATGTAGGTTGACATCTTTAAGAATGCAATGGTTATCTTTTCCACTTTACAGAGTTGATTCACAGAGTAGTATGATTCCAATTGTTGTACCCAATTGTCGATGGATTCCACGTCAATCTTTCCTTCAAGATTCGGTATGTCCAGATTCATTTGCACTTTAAAGCGACTGGTTTTATTGGAGTGGGGTCTCATCGAGGATTCTTTGGATGTCAAAGCGAATCTCATTAGAATCTCGTTGAACTGGGAAAACATTTTAGTTTGCTAGAAAGCTAGTGCTTTTTCCGTGAGTTTCTCTGTCTCGTTGGTTGCATGTCTATTGTTTACTTCTTTGGCCATATCTTTTTATTTCGAAGATATTGTTTGCTTGTGTTGTTAAGTTTGCGAGCGTGTTTGAACATGCATAAGTTAAATAACTTCGATGGAAGTGCTTATGTAAATCATGCTCTGAACAAGCTCAAGCTCTGATACCAGTGATCCAGGTCATTCCCAGGTGCATGCTGGGGACAACGGTTCGACTGAATGAGTCGAGCATTTTTATGGCAGAAGCATGAAAAGAATAGGTAAAGTAGGAAATACACTGCATGGAAAGAAAGCACGCACATAGAAAATATGCAAGAATTTGAACCAATTTATATTATTACTTCTTCTCCATGAAGGTACATCGATGTATACTACAATAGTGTACATGTTTATATAGAATGCTGAGATGCTTGGGTGACTACTTGTTACGTTCAGTTACAAGAGAAGTTATAATGGTTTCTAAGTTCAACCGTCGTAAATGACTGGAATACAGAGAGACATTCAGTTGATGTTTGACAGGGGTCGATGCTGACAATACATGTAGAGATGTTGTATGTCGAGCGCGAAACATGTCGAGGTTTTCGAAGTCGATTGTGTCGAGGTTCAGACTTGTTGAAGCTGATACTAAACTTGTCAAAGTTGGTTGTTTTGAATTAGTTGAAGTGCTAGAATTTGTCAAAGTTCGACAACATGCCAACAATTGAGTGGATCAAGTTACTCATTCATAATCTCTCTCTGAAACTTAATACCATTTTAACAAAAAAAATTAGTAGGAGTAATTGGTAAAATGGTTGAAAATGACTATTATGGAGCCACTATTCACCCACGCTAGAAAATTGAGGAGAAAGATTGAAAATATGGAATAAATTTCCTATTTGAGAGTTAATTTCCTTTCCATTCTAGACAATTTTCCAAATCCTTGCGATTTAAAAAAATATTAAAATAAGATAGATAATTTTATTAATTTCCAACAAATGACTAAAAAGTAGGTCAATGGAAATGAAGGGTACAAATAGTATAAATATGAAAGCAAATCCTAGGTCAATTGAAGGAGGTATGTGAAAAGGATTTCCTCTACAAAGTAGAAGAATTATTGCAGTCATTTCTAGATTAGTGAGCATTGTGATGGAAAAGTTGGACCTAAGAAAACACAGGTATCCAAGATGAAGCAACCAAAGCATCAAATGTGCCAGTAGGCAAGAGGAAGTAGTAATAACTGCATCAAATAAATCCAAGGACAAGTGAAGGAGGAAGGAGGATAAACTTTTGAGGCAACTTCACATAGCATGAGGCCTAAACAATCCATGCCCTTCAATATGTGGACCAAACACATAACATGAAGTCACACAAGTGGTCAAAATGTTGGAATTGTCCAAGCCCTAATTGCTAAAAACATTTTCTTGGCCTGGAGATAGAGTCTTCAATAATACTAAGACCAAAAAGAATAAGGGATCATTCAAAAATGAAGAGGAAGAGGGGATTTCAAAGGAAAATATAGGACTTTTTTGTGCTATGGATATAGAGGGAAGGAAAACCTATCTGCAGGGAGAAATACTAGACAACCTATATGCATGGAAAAATGTTGTCCCAAATCTTGAAGTGAGCACACCAATTCTCATCAAGAGAGTGTCACTCGTAGCACTTGAGACATCACTATAAAGTCAACATAGGGATAAGAACACATAAAATATCCCGTAATAATCTGTCACTATTATATTTAAATCTAAATGAGAACATAATAACACAATTTTTGAATAGTACTGGATTTTTCTCAAGGATTTATCAAATGCATCATGCACCTACATGTTATGGAACAAATCCTGAAATTATCACAAAGGACAACATTATCAATTTTTAGCAACTGTCATCATTTTATGGAAGATAGGTTCCATTTAGAAAACCTGTAGTTGGTAAATAGATAAAATGCAATTGTGTTATCAACTATAGTTAGAATAAAATGAAACCTATTCAGACTTCCATACAGGTGGGCTTCACTATTCTGATGGATGAGGTGGAACTACTGTGTATAGACAAATATTATAACTCCATGGCCTAGCATGTTGTTTTGTCATGGCTTGGAATTAACACTCATGTGAATCCATAAGAATTATGGTGGCTACACACACCAGTTCCTTGGCTATTAATAATTAAAGTAACCAGTTGATTCCTTAGCTATTAATGCAAAAAATAGAAGAGAGATGATGGTATCCAATAGTGAGAGCTGAAGTTATGGAATAATTAATGCTTGATGGTGAGATTCTTCTACTATGTGTTGTTATAATCAAGGACATCAGGACATAGGGTTTATGGATTATTCCCAAATATGCATATGTTATATATCGGTTTGTGGCTAAATTCTAATGCTTATTCCCTAATGAATACATTGCACTCTTCTTATGAATGCATTCCAAACTTCCAAATGCTCATTTATCTTTCTATCATATAGCTCGAGCCTTGAACTGAACTAATGTTGGTAACAACAACATAAGCCATATATATGGAAATAATAAATCATAAAATACTATATGGGAAGATATAAATAATAAAAGTGTAAACATACCCATAATTGATGTCCTCAAACCAAACAACAACTTAAACTTCACAATTAAATAAAATAATAAATACCTGCTCGGTGCTTACTACTTCACAGTTCACAACTTTCTCACTAGCCACGTGTTGGCTGTGTAGTCACCCACACTTAACCCTTAGTCATGAACAATTACAACAACAACACACTTTGAAATTGATTATCCTTAAAATCCAAAGAATAAATTTTGATCCACCCATAAGAAAATCAATGTTCCAACTACAAACTTGCAAATACTTACAAAAATCCCCTCCCATCAATGATGACAATGTTGATGGTCAATAGACTATTTTGTGCAGCTGAAATCAAGCCTTAAATTGATGTGTCATCCCTTAATTGTATGGTTCACCTAGCATCCTACAAGGTTCTTGTTGTATTTCATACCTAGTCATATTAACTACAAATTATGGGACCTAAGAATAATCTCTTTACAAACATCAGAGGAAATTTATTCATTATGTGGCTCTCACAATGTCCTTACAAGTAGTTTGTTGAAACCTTTGTATATACTATTTAGTACTCCTCACAACGTCAACAATTCACATGATGGCTTTGTCAATCCACAATGCTACTCCTATATAATCCTTATCCCTATATAGATGCATTCCCATGCAAGAAGCATCATGCACATTCTAGACTTATTTCCATGGAGGCACCCAAATAAAAATGCTAAAGAACCAAGTGCCTAGCAAAATGCTATAAACTAATAATAGAGCATAATGATAAGATAGTGCATGTACAATGATACAAAAGTCACCCAAGTGAACATAATAAGAAGTTGTCATTTTTCATAGAAACATGGACACTAAATTAGGTAGCATATGATCAAGATGAAAATTTTTGAGCGCTTGATCACAAAGCCTGCTTGGTAACCATGAATGTGGGAGATAAATTCCACATAATAACCACCAATGTGGGACCGCAAACCCCTCCTAACAACATAAATGAGTTTAAATCCCATTGGGATCACATGTCAAGATACATTAAATACACCAACAACATTGAGTATTCTTCTTATTGTGATCTTTATTTTTTTGGCTAGACCAACTCCAATTGGGCAGAAGACAATGATGGTATAAAGTCTACTTTAGGCTATGGTATTAAATATTGGTACTTGTCTCATTTCTTGGTGTAGTAAAAATCAATATTCTATTGTATTGTCTTCTGTTGAGGCCGAAACAAAATGTGCTACATTGGCTTACTTAATAAGCAATATGATTAAGGAGGATACTTGACGAGTTACACTCTAAATTACACTCTACTGTGATAGTCAACACACTATTCAGTTGGAAAACAAACCAATTTTACAAAGCACATTGAAAATCAACATCGTTATGTTAAAATAAAGATACTAGGACCAATCAAGTCGAATTATTGTAGGGTTTAAGAGAAAATTGTGAATATCTTTACTAAGTGAAGCCAAGTTAATGAATATTTGTAATAAGTTGGGCATGAGAGATAATGCATTAAAGATCGAATGCTTGAGGCTAATTGCTTATTGTTTGAAATTATGTTCATGTGGTGTGGTCCTTTTCAAGCTTGATGCTTCCCGCCAAATAAACTTTATGGGGAACGTTAGCTATAAAGTTTATTTGAATCCTAGTTTAACCTTGGTGTGGCTCAACATTTATGATTTTGTGAGTCAACCTATGTTTTTAATCCCATCACATTATGTGTCATGGGAGCTCTTATCTAATTACTATTAAATATATATTTGCACCCATGTGGATTTAATGGATTCTTACTCTATATACATATACATGTATTTTCCTGAACTAGATTTTGGTCGTGTTATAAACCCTACCAAATATTATAGACACTAGAATCCATCGCATTCCTTGATCTAGTGAGGATGCTATCAAGGTTTTTGAGTCTACTAATTGTTGGAGGTTGAGTGAGTGTCTGTAACATGCCTATTAATTTCTTATTGTATTATTGCCCCAACTTAGTGATGGTTGCAGATTGATAATACATATGGCTAGGAGAGGAATCATTCCATTGACAAGTTGTTTCATAGTTGTTTGATCAAACAATGAGTGTGATATGTGATCTTGTTGCTTTCTTGTAATTTGTAAGAATATAATGAATTATCATGATATTATCAATTTTATCTGATTTCAGTTAATCATGTATAAAGAAGTTTGTGGTTATCGTCTTACTTGCCACACTAAAATTACAAGGAATACAATTGTTTGCAAGGGTGGATGAGATATTTCCAAAAAGAAAATAAAATCTAAGGGAAAGAAAATTTGTGATCGCCAATGAGTATAGTGTTGGGTCTGTTACATGTCATGATAGTTACATCCATGGCATGTATGTGTCAATAAAAAGTACCTTGGTAAGACAAGTCTATGCATGTTAGATGCATTGTACTAAGTATAATCCAACCACATCACAATCTCCACAAGCCACCTTAAATTTGTTAAAGTTTTAGGAAAATTAACTAACTTGTGCTATAATTGTAAATCAAGTACCCAGAAGTAAAAGTAAAGCAATGACAAAATAAATTTCTAAAACAAAATTGGTGCAACTGTAGCAAGGAAAGATAAAATTAAAAACATAATTTTCATATTTTTCAACTTTAACAATCCTAAAGGTCCTTATGTTAAAGTTGAAGCATACAATAGCAATAATAAGTAAATTAAACAAGACAAACAACTAACATCAAAAAAGAGATCTAATTGTGAAAATAGTACTGGTTTAGACCTTCCTTATATTCGAATATATTTTCAGATCTAATCATTTCTCTTAGAAGACAAGTCATTCAGGGATGGTACAATTTTGACCCTTATCTTAGACATACCCAAGAGATAGATAATTAAGATGTTGTAAGATAAGGTTAAACAAGTACGATAGAAGTACAAAACTGTGAAACATCCAAGATCAACCTTAGGGTGCTAGTCAGAACAGTCCAGAAGCGTACAACTAAAGAAGGTGAACTCAAAGCCCTTTTTTCAATTTTATGGCAGTCATACAACAACCAATAGAAACACCCTTCTAAAGAGAAAATGCATATTTAAAGTACACACAAATATTCTCAAGCAGGAGCAACACAATAAAAAATATAAGAGGCACCTTCTTACATAGTTGTAGCAGTCCTCAAAGAGGATAAGAGGGTAAAATATACCCTTTAGACAAATTTAGTAGGTCACAACCTGCTACAACAGGTTAAACATGGTCACAACAACCCTAAAGTCATGGATCGACTCTAAAAAACTCATGGATTGGATAGAAACTCAATTAAGGGTCACGATTAAGACATAAGGGGATTAGATCAGTCACAACCCAGCCCTAAGGGGCTTCTATTAGTCATGACCCACCTTATAAAGGCTTCTATCAGTCATAGCCCAACCCAGAAGGGCTTCTATCAGTTTAAGGAACAACATTAGGAGATCAAAAACGGTCATGACATAACCTAGGAAACTCAACTAAGGTGATGCCTTAGCATACCATATTCAACATAGTTCATGGATCAGTATGGCATATTCAACAGAGGTCACGACTCGGTCTAGTAGCTTCAACAATTGTCAAAACATGCTCAAGACAACCCTGGCAATGATCACGTGTGAGGGAGAAAGAAAAAGAAGCACAAACCATTAAATGTCAAGTCAAGATAGCAGTAAACTAAAGATTAGATGTTGATAAGAAGATCTCAAACCTTACCTAGCTTAAATCATAATGATATCTAACACTTTATTTATAGGCTTCAATATGTCTTCTAGAAGGATCAATGATAAGTCTTTAGGGTTACTCAATATGTCCTAGCTCTTAGGAGTCTTATAAAGATAAATAATAAGTTTAAATAATATTATGTTGACTTAAGATAGGGTATCAAAAGTTAAAACTTCATAACAAACATAACACAAGGGTCAAGGTACCACACAGGAGAGGGCACTAGCATAAGGACCAATCAAGGGTCAACATAAGATCACAAGTAAACAATAGGGGTCGCAACAAAGTGGGAATACAACCCTTTCACCCATAAGACCAAGGTGTACTGCCAATGTTATGTATCTAAATATTTATGAGCAATTATTTTAAATATTAAATGTAATATTTTTTAAAGCTGAATGCAGGGTCACACCATTTCATCAAAATCATGTGTTTTGACCTATAAAAGGTCTTCTCACTTATTGTAAAAATCATTATTTAATAATTATCTTCATTGAAGATCAATTCAAAATATGTGGGTTTAGTTTTCTCCACTCCAAGTGGTATCAGAGCCATGTTCAACTCCTTGGCACTTTCCGCGACTCCATTCTTCTCCACCTCTCACTTCCTCCACATGTTGCTCCATCCCTCCACACTCTCCCTCCACCACCGCACTCCCCCATCTTCCACCACCGCCATCTTCTTCATTGCATCGCCTTCCTCACCACACCACCTCCCTATCTGCTCCACTGCACCACATTCTCCACCTTTGCGCATTCCCTCCCATCCACCTGCACATCCTCGACACCTTCCCATCATCTTGTCTCCATGCATCATCTTGCCCCTCTATGCATCCATCTTCTGCATCGTCCAGATCCTCTGCGCATCCATCCTTTGTGTTGTCCTACTGCTCTACACGTCATCCTCACTGCGCCGTCATCCCACCTCCACGACTTGCAAAAAAAAACAAAAAAACAAATATCATAATATAATATATTTATAATATTTCAAATTTGTTTTATTATTTTAAAACAAAATAATAAAATAAAAGATTTTATTATATAATAATTAATATAATAATTAATTATTATCCTTAAAATCTCACCATCCTTAATAAAACAAAAAAATTCCTCCTTGTACAAGGAGTATGTCAGAAATGAAGGAAATTAACGATAGAATGGAGATTTTGGAAAAAAACCAAGCCCATGATTCTAAACATCTCAAAGGGTTGCACTCAAGACTCAACCAAATTGAAGCAGAATTACACAAAGGTAAAAACGAGTTATCGAAAACTGTCAAAAAACAAGTCAATAAGTGGTATCTTGGGAGATGGAAGGACTAAAAAGGGAAACATCTGTATTGTTCGAATCCGAATTAAACAAACTCGAGCAACATTTAGAAGGTACAATTACCACATTAGTTGGCAAGGTGTCAAAGGAGGACCAACCATCCTCAAGTTCAATCAATCATAAGACAATGCCTCCTAGAAGGGAAATTCCACAAGAAGAGAATGATCACGATTACTCTCCAAATCATGAACAACCACTCTCTCCTCCAAAAATAAGTGGATATCAAATGAAACCAAAGTTAGAATTGTCAAAATTCAATGGCGACACAAAATGAAGTGTGGCATGGATCAACAAGGCAGAAGAAATTTTTTCCATACACAATATCACAAACGACAAAGAAATGATAAAATATGCCTTGATGCGACTAGAAGATAGAGCATATAACTGGTACATGTGGTGGAAGGTTACAACACAGACAACTAAGCGCAATTGGAACACGCTAAAAAATTATTTGTTTAAGAGGTTTGAAGATTTAAAAGAAAAAGACTTCTTCACGAAACTCACTAGACTGCAGCATAAAGGTGACGTCGATGAATACATCGATGAATGGGAATCCCTGGTGACACATGTGCCAGAACTCACAGATAGTCAGCACCTACAAACTTATGTGTATGGACTAAAACCTTATATTAGAGATGAACTAGAACTACTAAATGTATCATCCTTGGAAAAAGTGAGACGCAAGGCAAAAATCATTGAGGAAAAGATAAAAAATACATGGAATAGGAACCATGATAAATATTGAAGGTCCATCCAAAATACCAAAACTGGAACCAAATACCAGCCACCACATATAATAAGTGACAACAAACCCACTTTATAAGTCCAACGAATGAAATAAGGAAAGTGTAATATTGTAGAGAGAAGTGGGACCCAAGACACAGATGTTTGAAAAAAAAGACTACCAAGAACTTATATCAATGTGAAGCAGAAGAGGGAGACAAGTCAGACATCGAGGAATTCGACATAGAAGAAACTTTTGACATCCAAAATCCTTCATCAGATTTAGAAGATGAAGAAATGCCCAAGATATCAATTGCAGCCATAACACGAATACACCAACCACAGACATTAAAACTTAAAGGGCATATAAAAATAACAATGTTGTCATCCTATTTGACATGGGAAGTACCCATAATTTCATTGACATAAGTGTTGCAAAGAGGCTTAATCTTTTCATATATCCATTACCCAACATGAAGGTAATGGTCGCAGATGGAAAGAAGATAAAAAAAGTGGGAAAATGCCACAAAGTTAAGCTGCAAATACAAGACTATAACCTTGAGTCAGAATTTTACATAGTACCCTTAGGAGGAGTTGATGCAGTATTAGGAATTCAGTGGCTGCAAACACTAGGTACCTACTTAGCAAACCACCAAGAACAATTTATAAGGTTTAAGTGACAAGGAGAAAAATACAAATTGTATGGATTCCAACCCCCTCGCACACAAATTGTGTCATCCCACAAAATGGAGAAGTTAATTCAAAAGGGAGCACCAGCATATGTTGTACAACTCCAAGAGATGGAATTATTAACTTCATAAGTGGTTAAACCAGGTCAACTAGAGATCCAAGGACTAATCCAAAAGTAAAAAAAAGTATTCAAAGATCTCCCCATGGAGTTACCAACAAAAAGGAAGATCAAGCATGTCATTGAAATCAAGTCTGGATCAAGCCCTGTCAATGTTAAACCCTATAGGTACCCACACCATCATAACATAGATATTGAAAGATTAATACGCTATTTACAGAAGTGTGGAGTGATTACAGAAAGTTACAGTCCTTATGTTGCACTAGTAGTACTGGTATGAAAGAAGGATGGGTCATTTAGGCTATGCGTTGACTACAGAGGACTAAACAAGATAACTATTAAAGATAAATTCCCCATTCCATTTATCGATGAAATGTTGGACGAGTTGCATGGTGCAAGGTACTTTTCAAAATTGGACTTAAGGTCGGGATATTACCAAATCAAAGTAAGGATAGAAGATGTGGCAAAGACAACTTTCTGAACCCATGAAGGACATTATGAGTTTAAGGTAATACCGTTTGGGCTAACTAATGCTCCAGTGTCATTTCAAGCAACCATGAATAACCTATTTCATCCATTCCTAAGGAAGTTTGTACTAGTTTTTTTTTATGAAATCCTTATATATGGTAAGACATGGAAGGACCATCTCATACATCTGGAACAAGTACTCTATATTTTCAAAGAAAATTAGTTCTATGCCAATATGTCCAAATGCATGTTTGGTAAGGAAGAAGTGAGCTATCTTGGTCATGTAATATCTAAAGAAGGAGTCAAGATAGATCCATAAAAAATCAAATCAATCACAGAATGGTCTAAACCTACTAACATATAAAAGTTAAGGGGATTCCTTGGGATAACTAGATACTACAGAAGATTCATCTAGAATTATGTGCACATAACCGCACCCTTATCCAACCCTCTAAAAAAGAATGCATTCCAGTGGAGTGAAGAAGCGAATAAATGTTTTGAAGCCTTGAAAGGAATTATGGCCTCCACACTTGTACTATCTACCCCAGACTTCTCCAAACCATTTGTAATAGAATGTGATGCTTTAGCTTATGCTTTGGGAGTAGTACTAATGCAAGATGAACACCCGATAGATTTTGAGAGCAAGAAATTAAAAAAGCGAGAACAAATGAATTCTACATACGATAAGGAAATGCTGGCAATTATGCAGGCATTGGAAAAGTTACAAAATTACCTCCTAGGGAGAAAATTCATGATCCGCACAAACCACAATAGTCTTCAATACACAATTCAACTAAAAACTTTGTCCACAGAACAACAGAAGTGGATAGAAAAAATCGTTGCTTTCGACATGGAAATAATACACAAAAAAGGGGAAGGAAAATGTAGTCACAGATGCACTCTCCAGAAAAGAAGAGGATATTACCTCTTACTCCATCTCAGTCACAATTCCAGAATGGCTAGATGAAATACGAAGTGAATATGCCAAGGACCCAGAATCAAGCACTATAATTAACAATTCCAACCATGACCCCAAGTTTGAATAGAAAAATGATATCCTTTGGTATAAGGGGAGGATTTAATTAAACTCAAACTCTAAGTTCAAGGTTAAGGTAATGAAGGAATCCCATGACATGTAGGATTCTTAAAATATTATTATAATGCAAGAAGGTCATTTTTCTGGAAGGGAATGCAAAAAGATATCCAGCAATATGTGGCAGAATGTGACAATTGCCAGACGAACAAAAGTGAAAATGTTTTAACCCCAGGGTTACTCCACCCCCTACACATTCCAAACCATAAATAGGAAGAGATATCAATGTACTTCATTGATGGGTTACCTCCGTCAGAAGGGAAGGACAAAATCCTTGTAGTGTTCGATCGATTAACCAATTTTTCACACTTCATGGCAATAAAAAAACATACACGACAAAACAAATTGCAGATATATTTCACAAAAATATATACAAATTACATGGCTTCCCAAAAGTCGTCGTTAGTGACAAAGATGAAAAATTTAATGGAAAATTTTGGAGGGAATTTTTCAAACAAGTAGGCACATCACTTAATATGAGCTCAGCTTACCACCCCCAAGCATATGGTTAGACTAGAATCGTAAATAAATGCTTAGAAGAATATCTATTTTTTTTTGTAAAAGATAAACAAAACCATTGGTCTCAATGGTTACACTTAGCAGAATGGTGGTACAATTCAGCATACCACACCTTCGTAAAAATGACCCCCTTCCAAGCTTTATATGGGTATGAACCTCCAAATTGGAAGGAGTTAGTTATAAACGACACTAATGTTCCAGAAGTAAGGAACCAACTAGAGAAATCTCAAAAAACGATTGAATTACTCAAGGATAACTTAGTCATGGCACAAACCGTATCAGGCAACAAATGGATCAAGCAGAATTGAAAGAGAATTTGAAGTAGGAGAGTGGGTGTTCATAAGACTCCAACCCTATAAACATGTATCCCTTAAAATTGGAGGAAAAAACAAGTTGGCCCCATAGTTATATGGACTGTACCAGATTACCAAGAATATTAGTCAAGTTGCGTATAAATTACAATTACCTAATAAAAGTCGTATCCATGATGTCTTCCATGTATCATGTCTCAAAAAAATTGTTGGGGAAACATCAAATAGTGCAAACAATAATTCCTATGTTAGATGACGAAGGAAGGATTATTTGGGAAACAAAGGAAATCATTGAAACTAGAGAAAGAAGGATTCATTCTCAAACACTCAAGGAATATCTCATTAGGTAGAAGAATTTTCCAGATGAAGACGCATCATGGGAGACAGAGCAGTTTCGTCAACAATATATGTCCTTGCCCTTGCTTTGAGGACAAAGTGTTCTTAAATACGGTGGCAATGTTATGTATCTAAATATTTATGAACAATTATTTTAAATATTAAATGTAATATTAGTTAAAGCTGAACGTAGGATCACACCATTTCATCGAAATGGTGTGTTTTGACCTATAAAAGGTCTTCTTACTTATTGTAAAAATCATCATTTTAATAATTATCTTCATTGTATATAAATTAGAAATATGTGGGTTTAGTTTTCTCTGCTCTAGTCAAGGTGGTGAAATAACCCTTTTACCCTCGAGACCAAGGTGTACTATCAAGGTGGGGAAACAACCCTTTTACCCACAAGACCAAGGTGTCAAACTTTTATCTTCTCTCTCTAGGTATATAGTCCATAGTGTTGCATACAATAACTATAAGTTTTATCATCACCATATAAGGAAGGTCCAAACTGGATGATGTGATCCTCTGGTCCTAAAGAATATCCTGGAGTAATAGAAAGGGTGTGCATTCATATCCACTAACTTGAAGTCGCCTCTAAATCCCATTGGAACGATGCTACATTACAGCTCCTATTACTTATGCTAACTTGGCGTATTTTTTGTGAGAAAATGATATTGAATCTCAAGTTTGTTGGTGGGATCATAATAACAACAAGAATATTGTATCCCTTAACCTTCAACTTTAATTATCAATCCAAGGATTCGTAAAAACATAAAAGGGTTCAACACTATGTGTGCATCTACAGGAAGATGAAAGTTCCTGAATTTAATCATAGAAATGTGCTTTAACTTGAATTCCACTTTAATAATGGCCAATATTTCTTCTAGTACTCCTCTTCATGATTATGTATGGTTTATTTCATTCATAATATGATATAAGGTATACTAGACCTCAAAAACTGCTAGAAATAAATAACACTTGCACCGACATATACCACTACAGATTTGTACATAGGAATCAAGGTGGATGCTGCTACAATATTGTTCCCAAATGAAGACACCAAAAATATTATTAATTAGATATTGTAGATGGACCACCTCAAATATATCCATGAGAAGATAAATATCAATTGATGCATGTACAGAATGAGTATTGTTACCAAATGCACTCAACCAACAAGGTAGAAATGTTGGTGCATAAAAAACATATTGTGTATGAATTGTGTGGGTGAGAAAAGGTAAATAAACTACTTTCTCAAATATGCAATCAACATAGATAAAACGAGAAGGGATAAGTGAGACCTTAGGTTAAGCTTCTTAATGACTTAGCCTTTGATGTGAAGCAAGAGAAAGTGAAATCAAATGAAGAATCCTCCTTAATGCACCTACACACAATGAAAAACTTTACAACATCCATTCAAATAAATAGAAAAATCTTTGTGCATAACATGGATAGAGGCCATGAACATTGAAGCATATTTACAACAAAGAAGACACTTTGTGGTAGAAACATAGAGGTTTCAATGCATAGACTTCGAGGTGCAATTCACAAAATTCCAATAGGATATGCAAAAATTCAAGGAAGGAACGAAGAACTCAAAGAATCTAAGGACAATGCAGAATTATAGGAGATAACACAATTAGGGATAAGAAGATTGCATCAAGTAAAAATGAGAAAGGCTTGTACAAGATGTTATGGAGAAAAGTTCCTATTGCTTGGGGTGGACCACAATACATAGGATGGCATCAGAAATAAACCTATTTCAAAGAATGTGTAACACCCTGGTTTTGACCCCATGGTATTGAAATTGTACATGATTGTATTGAAATCATGGCGAGGAGCTCAAGTGTAACACCTCGGTTTTGACCCCGTTTGCATGATGTATATAATGTAATTAATCATGGTGAGGAGCTAAAGGCAAAATCTCCACCATCGATTTGGTTGTGTATGTTTCGACAATAGGGATAGTTGCCGATGGTATATCATGCTATCTGGCACATGATAGTTTGGAATCATGTAAATATGCACATCAATTAAAATAAATCTATAGCCAGCTACGACGATGCAACGTTAAAATGAAAAGGGCATGATTTTCCTAAGGATAAGGGGGGGGAATTGTCTAACCGTGGGAGCCATTGGGAAAGTACCATGTGTCAACCACCTTCTTATCTCTTTCAGCCACCAAGTCATTTGGGGCAGGTGTTAGTTGAGGGTAGTTACTGCTTGAGGAAACGTGGGCATGGGGGGGCGTCAGTATGGCAGGCTACTGTCAGCTCGGACGGTACGCATACCCAATGGCAGGAGCCATCATTTCCCTCATGTAGGTAGTTGGCATAGTCTTCACTTTTCATGATTGTGGTCTAGGAGATTCCATCCTCACACAGAGAGATGTTCTGTTTTCCTCACACACAGTTTTCCCATCATTTTTCCTCACGCACCGGTCGGGGTTCTCCTTTGGTTTTGTGCATGCAACGAGCTGGAAGAGTAGCCTCAAGGGTATGATTTCTACTGTGTATGTGAAATAGCCATGGTTTTCATCCACGATTCTGTCTTGCTGTTGGTTTAACCCGTGATTTGGGTTGTTTTCGTTCTTCCCATGATTTTTGGATGTTGTTGAGAGTCCGATTTCTTCTTCCATTTTAGACTGTGTGTGTGTTTCCTTCTTCCATTTTTGGACTGTGTCTTTTCCCCTTGCGCAGAGGTTGAGAGTTTGTTCTTTCCCATTTCCGTCTGTTTAACTTTCTTCAGCATTTGCGTTGAGGAGTTGTGTGCTATGGGCTTTTAGATGTTGGATGGTCATTGACTTCCACATTCGTTGGTTGAGTCCTCCCATGTCTATGTTGGGAGTTCTGCTTCTGCCCCAACTATGGACTATGTAAGTTTCTCGTCGTTTCCTCATCAGATTGTGGTCTGTGTTTATGTCCTTCTTTTGCCCAAGATTGAGAATCAGAATTCTCCCCTGTTTTGAGACTGTGTAAGGTTGCCATAGTTTTTATTGTGAGTTGGGCTGTCGATTCACCCTAGTTTTGGGTTGCTTCTTGGTTGCTGAGGTAGCATACGTCTTTTGGGGATTGTTGCTGAGTTGTTTTGGCCATGCTAGGGCCAAGAACAACTCTGGAGTGTGGTTGGACCTGAACTGTGCTTCACCTTTTGTTTGGGATTGTCACCTAGTTGTCTTTTCCTTCTTCACAGAGCTGTGAATGGGTTGTTTTGATGCGGTATGCAATGGTTGGTCTTTGAACTGTTGAGAGTAGGATTAGAGACTGGGTATGATTGAGAAGACTGGTGTTGAGGCCACTAGCTTAGCATTTAGCCTTTCCTAGCCCCTTGATGACCTGGTAAAACCCTATTGTGTGGGTTTGGTTGATTGGAAAACCTTGGCTATGTGTAAGCCTGCATTGACCCTTATTCCTGAGAAATTGGTGAGCACGCTGGCCTATGGTTGGGTGGAACGTTTCAGTGACGTAGCTGGTTGCGGGGCGAGTTATTCATTAAAGAGATAAGTACTCCTGACTATTCCATCTCTGCAATTATATCTACTATTTCATGAGAAATGATGAACATGTTGAATGCTGGGATGTATATGTTTGCTTCCACTGAATGTTGAGTAACTATGTATCCTTGTATGTTATATGCATCTTAGTATGTATTATGTTAAGCTTTTTAATATCAGCATTTATCCCTATTCGTGTTCATGGGGATGTTTGCCCGTTTGTTTGGTGTTAGTAGTGTCCTCTTCGTCGGTCGGAGGGTTGGGGACGTTACATCAAGGCCAAGGCCCTGCCATTGATTTGTTGTTTTCTGTATCAGTGATCAAGGTTGATGTCGATGGGTATAGTGCTAAGTCTCACACATTACATGTTTAATACATCATGATAATATGAAATTAATAAAATACCACAACTATCTATGCACTACAATGTAAGAGATGGGGGCATGATTTCATAAGGAATAGGGAGGGGTGTTAGTCAAAATCCTGAGTCAATAGGGTGAGACCAGATGTCAATGGGGGAACCCATAAACCCTCAGCTACCCTTTTTTCCTCTATCCTCAACCATTCAATTCTTAAAGAAGAGCGGTTGAGGCAGTTAATGTATTGGGAAGAGCAAGGCATGGTAGTCAGTTTTGTGTCTGAGTAAGCCTGTAAGTCTGCAGTCTGGGAAAGCCACATTCTTGCTTTTGATGAAAGCAAGTTCAGGGATGCGTGCCCATTCCATTACCCCATCTACGATAAACATTTTGCTGATTCATTCATTCTTCCATCCCGTGGTTGGATTCCTGAGTGTGGATTCCATGTTGTTCACCCTCTGGAGTCCTGGAGCGGGTTGTTCTGTAGCGTTTCTCTTGTGTACAACTGAAAACCCTATTTCTCTTTTGTTACAAAGTGGTATGCAAACCCAGTTTTCTATCTTATAGAGTGGAGCCTATGTTTCTATGTCTCCTTTTGGTTTTTCGTTATGTGTACCCTAGTTTGGGTTTGGTTGTTGTGATGTGCACCCTGGTTTGGGTATGAACTGTATGCAAGACTTAGTAGTGGAAGAGATGTTGAATGGACTTGATATACCTAGTGCAGAGAGGAACCTCACACAAATATAAGAGTGGCTAGTGAATCTTATGTGCACACCCTGAAGAGAACTGGAAGGGAAGGCATAGCCCAAGGGATTCTGTAGCAGAGAAGGGGATGCTTCCTTGTGTTGGGTGTGTAGGTATTATGGATTCCAGGATAGATATATCTTATGGAGGTGTCCCTAGCTCTTGAATGAGCCACTAGCTTATCCATTCTTCCTTTACACTGCCTTAGAAGCCTGATAAACCCAAAGGAGATTGGCTTGGCTAACAGCCTGATAAACCCAATTGTATATTGGATTGGATGGGCAACCTGATAAACCCAATTGGATATTGGCTTGGCTGAGTAGCCTGATAAACGAAACTGGTAGTTGGATTTCCTATGTATTGTTGTGCATTTGGCCATGTGTGATCCTTGGCTGGACAGGATGATAAACCCAACTATGAATGTTGGCTTGGTTGAGTAGCCTCTGAAATCCAACAGTGAGATGGATTGGTTGTGTAGCCTGATAAACCCATTTGTTTCCTTGGATGGTCCTTAATGTGAATGTTGGCTTGAATGTGTGCAGTCTAAGAAACCCAACTGTTTGCTGGCTTGGCTAACTAGCCTGATAAACCCAGCAGTGTTTTGGCTTGTTTTCCTGCAACATGATAAACCCAATTGTGTATTGGCTTGGTTGGATAGTCTAATAAACCCAACTGTAGGTTGGATTGACTATGATTGATATGGCCTGGCTATGTGTGAGTCTGTTGTTCCCTAGTTCCTTATGGAAATCATGCCCAACAAGGGGGTGGCAGTGGTGTTGAGAGATTAATGAACACACTGGCCTATGGTTGGGTGGAATGTTGCAACCATATAGATAGCTGCAGGACAACTTCATCTTCAAGATAATTATTCTCTATTGTGTTATTTCTATAATGTATTTGCTTATGAATATAATGATTATGTTGAATCATTATGAATGAATTAAGTAGATTTATTGTTGATTAAAATGTTCTTGCATTTGCATCTATTTATGCCTTATATTTTCCACTGCATTTGCTTATGATCATGGAGGCTAGAAGCCTGGTTACAGGGTCAGAAATGCAGCTATCTTCTGGTAAGATGTGTTTTTTCTACACTCCAGGATCCACCTACGAGAGGCGGAAGTCGGGATTCGGAAGGAGGAAAATTAGAGAAAAGAACAAGGAAAAATGTTGGCTTTCTGCACCCCAAAATCCTTTTGTGGAAGGAAGAAGTATGAAGTGGAAAAAGAGCTAGAAATTCTAAGGTAAAAGTGTGTTTTCTGCACCCTAGAACCCTCCCACGGAAGGCAAAAGGCGGGAGGCAAAAAATGGGAAAAAGGTTAAGGAAAAAAGTTGTTTTTCCGATTTCCAATGTCCGTAGCGGAAGGAAGAAAGCTAGAAGTTGGAATGTGGAAAGCTGAAAGTCGAAAGACAAAGTGATCGTTTCATGGGTTTTTCGATTTCTGAGGTCCGTAGCAGCAGGAAGAAAGGAGGAAGTCGGAAGGAAGAAAGTTGAAAGACAAGTGATCATTTCATGGGTTTTTTATTTTCGAGGTCCGTAGTGGAAGGCAGAAGTCGAAAGATGGAAATTCAAAAGACAAGATGATTGTTTCATGGAGTTTTTGACTTCTGAGGTCCGTAGTTGAAGCCGAATAGGTGAAAGTTGAAAGACAAGATGATTGTTTCATGGAGTTTCTAACTTCTGAGGTCCGCAACAGAAGGAAGGCGAAAGGGTGGAATGTGGTCATTTTGGGGAGTTTCCAATTCCTGAAGTCTGCAACGGAAGGCAAAAGGGTGGAATGTGAAAGGCAGAAAAGTTAGGTTTAGTGTGGAATGAATTTTCTTTTTACAGAATGGATCTGTGAGATGTGGAATGACTATTACAGTGATGTTTAAGATTAAGCATGAATGTAAAAGGATGAACATGACCCATGACTATGTTAAAAGAGATAGTAAAGAGAAGTTTTTAATTATTCTGCATAACAGTCAGGTGTATGGGCATTTGGTTCATGGGAATTGTGGTATATCAGAGTAGTGGTTACACTACAGTGTGATATTAGAGCACAGTTGTAGTCGCGTTCCTCCATTATATGCTTATATAGGTGGGAGGGGATGTGACAGTGTGGTATCAGAGCTATTGGTTACAACATTGGGCTTGGATGGTCCAAGTGAATAGTTTTCAGAGCTATTGGTTTCATAATTTAAACACACTTTTAACAACTAATAATGTGTTTATTAACACATTTTGCATAGTCATAGTGCATATTGGAAGAGTGGGTTTTGGATCATCGATGAGAACCTACAGTATGAATGATGCACAAGATCCCTATGAGCACGAGGAAGATGCTATGGGGGAAAACATTTAAGTTGGAAATGCTGAGACAAAATCTAATGGGTGAAGATATCAAGAGACTCCCATAGATACTGTAGCCACCATGAGAATCCTAAGGGTGGAGATGCAAAGTTACAGAGAAGATAATGAAAGAATGATTAAAGATCAAGAAGAGAAGAATCAGTTGAACACAGCCATGCTGCAGAGTTTGACAGACATCCAAAGGAAGATGAACTCTGGGCATCGGGCAGTAAATTCAGATAGAAGTAAGAGTAGTGCCAGAAGAATAAAAAGGTCTTCTAGTGGATCATCTGACTTTGAAGGATCCACTGGGGATTCAAGCTCTTCATCTCACAAGAATAGGAGGAAGAGGCATTACTGGAACGGTTCACATGATGAATTCAAGAAGGAAAGGCCTCCTACCTTTAACAGTGAGGTAAATAATGGTCAAGAAGCTAAAGCTTGGATTCTTGGGATGAGAAAATATTTCCAAGCCCAAGACTACTCTAAAAATATGAAGGCAAGGGTAGCCATATTCAATATGAATGGAAGAGAATATATATGGTGGGAGCACCATAGGAAAGTGAAGAAGATCAGTGACAGAAAGATCGTGTGGAATCAATTCAAGAATTATTTCAAGCAGAAGTACCTCTATGAAAGGTACTATGATGATAAGATTAAAGAGTTCCATGAGCTGAAATTGGGACAGTTGACCATGGAAGAATACACAAACAAATTCTTGGAGATGTTGAGGTATGTCAGGTACATCAGATATGATAAGATGAGAATTCAACATTTTCTAAGTGGATTACCTAATTCATACAAAGACAAGGTTGAGTTTGATGAACCTATAACTCTAGAAGAGGCTATAAGAAAGTCCAAGTATTTCTATGATCATAACAAAACAAACCTGGTATCCATAAGGCATGGAAGGACAAGAGGAATGAGAAGTTTGACTAAAGAAAGAAAGGTTCCAAACCTTCTCACTTCTGAAATCAGAAAAGGCAGCCATCCCAAGCGGTGACTAAGCCATCCAGAGTGATGGAAGACATGCCAAGAGATCCAAAAGAAATTAGAGGACCACTCAAATGTTGGAGATGTGGAGAAAACCATATGCGCAGGAACTATCCGCTTGAGAATGGGTATGTAAGGAAAAATCACAACATCTAAGGAGCTGAAACAATGGGTCAAGTAGCAAGGACCATCCCTAGAATTTATGCAGCGTTAGAGGACCGTTAGGTATATCATTAATCAACTGTGGTTGAAGTTGAAGGTAATATTGTTGAGCAATATATTTATGTTTTTATTGACCATGGATCTACTCACAGTTATATCACTCCTAGAATTGTTGATATTTGTGCTTTTAAGAAGTTAAAGCATAGACAATCATGGTTAGTTCAACTATCCACTGGAACCAAGAGAAAGGTTAGTGAAGTGGTAGAGAAATTCCCATTAGTCATGGATGGGTTAGTCACTTATGCAAACTTGAATGTTCTGCCACTTGGTTCCTATGATATTCTCATTGGAATGGACTGGTTAGAAGTGCATAGAGTTAAGCTTGACTGTTACAATAATACTTTTGAATGCATGGATGAAGAAGGAAACCCAAGGGTTTTAAGAGGCATTCCAAAGGTGATTTCTGTTAGGCATATTTCAGCAATGCAGTTGAAGAAGTTATGTAGGAGATATTGCAGATTGTATGCAACCCATGTTTTGGAGGAAGCAGAGAATGAAACTCCTAGGTTGGAGGACTTTCATGTATTGTAGGAATTAAGGGATGTTTTTCCTGATGACATTCCAAGACTTCCTCAAAAAAGAGACATTGAGTTTACAATTGACCTTGTGCCTAGAGAAGCACCAGTGTCCAAGACACCCTATAGGATGAGCACACCAGAATTGCTAGAGTTGAAAATGCAACTGCAAGAGTTGTTGGAAAATAAATATATCAGTCCAAGTGTGTCCTCGTGGGGAGCACTGGTTTTTTTTGTGAAAAATAAATATGGTACACTTAGGTTATGTATTGATTACAAATAGTTGAACAAGGTTACTATGAATAATAATTACCCTTTACCTCAAATTGATGACCTTTTTGACCAAATGAGAGGAGCAAAGGTGTTTTCCAAGATTGACTTGAGGTTTGGTTACCATCAGGTAAGAATCAAGGATGAATATATTCATAGGAGAACCTTCAAAACAAGGTATGGACACTCTAATTTTGTAGTGGTACCATTTGGTCTCACAAATGCACCAACTACATTTATGTGTCTCATGAATAGTGTTTTTAGCAAGTATCTGGACAAGTTTGTTCTTATTTTCCTAGATGACATTCTTATCTATTCTAAGAATGAAGAAGAGCATGAAGAACATTTGAGACTGACATTGCAATTGCTAAGGGATCATAAGTTGTATACAAAGTTGCGATCACATTATCTGAGAGGAAGGAATATCTATGGAACCTGAAAATATCAAAGCCATTATGAATTGGCCAACCCTAAGAAATGTGACAGATATGATATCTTTTATGGCACTTCTAGGATACTATAGGATATTCATTGAAGGATTCTCCAAGTTTGCACATTCAATCACTTATTTTCAAAAGAAGGGGATAAAGTTTGAATGGACACCAAGATGTGAAGAAAGCTTCCAGCAGTTAAAGAATCTTCTTACAAGTGCACCAATTTTGAAAATTGCAGACCCAGAAAAAGACTTTGTGGTGTGTATTGATGCATGTAATCACGGAGTTGGAGGAGTTCTTATGCAAGGCAACCACGTGGTATGCTATGGGTCCAGAAAGTTGAAGGAACATGAGAATAACTATGCTACTCATGATTTAGAACTTGCATCCATAATACATGCTCTCACTATGTGGAGGTGTTACTTAATGGGCATAATATTTGAGATAAGAACAGACCATTGTGGTCTAAAATACTTGTTTCATCATCCAACTTTAAATGCTAGGCAAGCTATATGATTGGAGTTTTTATGTCAGGTTTGATTTTGAAATCAAACACATAAAAGGAAAAGAAAATAAAGTGGTTGATGCATTTAGCAGGAAGGTGCACAAAATGCATGTGGCGTCTCTTAGTACTTGCCAATCAGATTTCAGACAACAGGTTATTAATCATATTGTTGAGGATGAAATGTATGTGCAGATCAAGGACAAGTTGCAGCAGTAAAGCCTTGAAAATAAGTATGATGGATATAAATTGGAAGAAGATGAACTTCTTACCTATAAGAAATGAATTTATATTCCAAATGTAGCAGACTTTAGGAGAATTTCTATGGATGAATTCCATCAAGCTCCATATTCTGGTCGCCCAAGATATTAGAAGGAAATTACTACAGCTAGAAAGTAGCGTTTTTGGCTAGGAATGAAAAAGGACATTGCTGAGTATATTGCTAAATTCATGAAATGTTAGCATGTGAAGGTTGAGCATCAACACCCAGTAGGTTTATTGCATCCTTTACCAGTCCCTGAATGGAAATGGGAAGTTATTTCCATGGATTTTATTACAAGATTGCCAATGATCGTGAGACAACATGATTCCATCGTGGTTGTGGTGGACACATTGACAAATGCATCACATTTTATATTGGTCAAGTCCACGTATAAGGTTGATGCCATTGCAAAAATATTCATGCAGGAGATTTTCAGATTGCAAGGATTTCATAAGGCAAAAATATTAGACAGGGATACCAAGTTTACTTATAATTTTTGAAAAATTCGGTTTGCATATTTGGGTGCAAAGTTGAACTTCAGTACCGCCTACCATCCTCAAATTGATGGGAAAATAGAGAGAGTGAATCAAGTTCTTGAATACATGCTTCGCATGTATGTGATGGAAAAACCATCCAAGTGGAAGGATTATTTACACTTGGTAGAATTTGCTTATAATAATGGACATCAAGCATCATTGAGAATGAGTCCATATGAAGCTATGTATGGAAGAAGGTGTAGGACACCAATGACTTGGGATAACCCAGTGAACAGGATTATGCTTGGTCCATAAATGCTTAAGGAAATGGAGCAGGAGGTTGCAAAGATCAGGAAAAACCTGAAATCATCCCAAGATAGACAGAAAATCTATGCAGATAAGCATAGAGTGCTTAGAGAGTTCATTGTTGGGGATCATGTTTACCTTAGAGTGAGGCCAAGGAAGAGTTCATCGAAGCTTGGAAGTTGTGCCAAGTTGTCACCTAGATATTATGGGCCTTTTTAGGTGCTTGAAAGAATAGGGCCAGCTGTATATAGACTTGCATTTCCTACTAGCACTAGAGCTCATAATGTTTTTCATGTTTCTTTGCTTAAAAAATATGTACATGATCCTAACCATGTGATAAATTGGGATTTGATTCAAGTGGAACCCGAGGGAGAGTTCCAAACCAAGCCATTATGCATCCTCGACAAGAAGGTCACAGTGCTTTGGAATCAACCCATTGGACAGGTAAAGGTGTAGTGGAAGCACTACGGTCCGGATGAAGCTATGTGGGAGATGGAGGATTCCATGCGATTGGCACATCCATTTTTGTTCAATTTTGTAAAGCACCGAGGACAGTGCTAATGAGGGGGGGGGAGATGTAGCACCCCAGTTTTGACCCCATGGTATTGAAATTATACATGATATATATATTGTATTGAAATCATGGCGAGGAGCTCAAGGCCAAGGCCCTGCCATTGATTTGGTTTTTTGTGTATTGATTAAGGTTGATGTCGATGGGTATAGTGCTAAGTATGGAACATTACATTTTGAATTCATCATGTAAATATATAATTAATAAAATACCACAATTAGCTATGCACTGCAACGTAAGAGATGGGGGCAAGACTTCACAAGGAATAGGGAGGGGAATTAGTCAAACTCTTGAACCAATAGGGTGAGACCAGATGTCAATGGGGGAACCTAGAAACCCTCAACTACCCTTTTATCCTCTCTCCTCAATCATTCAATTCTTCATTAGAGGAAATTTGAGGTCTAAAATGGGCCTTATAAGAAAACGCGCCAACGATAAATTTTGTGAGTTGGAATTCAAGAACCAATAAAATTTCAATGAAATGAGTCAACCATAATGGTTGAATTGACATATTTGTCATAAAAGAAAACTACTTTTTTGTTCGTATTTTCAACATATCTCCCTGTGTTTTTTTCATTCTCCCTCCAAAATTAATAACTATTATTTTATTATTTTAACTATTATTTTATTATTTTCCTTAGGAGGCCCATTTTAGACCTCAAATTTCCTCTAATGTTCATAAGAGCGGTTGAGGCAGTTAATTTCTTGGGCAGAACAAGGAATGGCAGTCGGTTTCGTGTCTGAGCAAGCCTGCAAGTCTGCAGTCTGGGGAAGTCGCGTTCTTGATTTTGAAACAAGAAATCGGGGGGGATGTGTGCCCATTCCATTATCCACGGCTGGACTGAACATTTTGGTGATTCATTCATTATTCCATCCCATGGTTGGATTTATGAGTGTGGATTCTATTTTGTTCACCCTCTAGAGTCGCGGAGCGAGTTGTTCTGCAGCATTTCTCCTATGTACAAGTGAAAACCCTATTTCTCCTGTGTTACAAAGTGGTATGCAAACTCAGTTTTCTGTGTTACAGAGTGGAGCCTATGTTGTTGTGTCTCCTTGTGGTTTTTTGTTATGTGTGCCCTGGTTTGGGTCTGTTTGTTGTGATGTGCACCCTGGTTTGGGTTTGAACTATATGCAAGACTTAGTCGTGGAAGAGACACCAAATGAGCTTGATAAACCTAGTGCAGAGAGGAACCTCACAAAAAGATAAGAGTGGCTGGTGAATATTGTATGGACACCCTAAAGAGCACTAGAATTGAAGGCATAACCCGAGGGACTGTGTAACAGAGAAGGGGATGCTTCCTTATGTTGGGTGTGTAGTTATTGTGGATGTCATGCGAGATAGACCTTGTGGAGGTGTCCCTAGCTCTTGAATGAGCCACTAGCTTAGCCATTCTTCCATTCCACTGCCTTAGCAGCCTGATAAACCCAAAGGAGATTGGCTTGGCTAACAGCCCGATAAACCCAATTGTATATTGGATTTCCTGGGAAGCCTGATAAACCCAATTGGATATTGGCTTGGATGAGCATCTTGATAAACCCAACTGGTAGTTGGCTCGGTTGTGTCTTGTTGTTCATTTGGACATGCATGATCCTTGGTTGGAAAACCTGATAAACCCAACTATGAATGTTGTCTTGGATGAGTATCCTTTGAAACCCAATAGTGAGAAGACTTGGCCGTGTGGCTTGTGAAACCCAACAGTGAGATGGCTTGGTTGTGTAGCCTGATAAACCCATCTGTTGGCTTGGTCGGTCCTTAATGTGAATTTTGGCTTGACTGTGTGCAGTCTGATAAAGCCAACTGTTTGTTGGCTTGGCTAAGTATCCTGATAAACCTAGTAGTGTTTTGGCTTGTTTTCTTCCAACCTGATTAACCCAATTGTGTATTGGCTTGGCTGGATAGTATGATAAACCCAACTATAGGTTGGCTTGACTATGCTTGATATGGTCTTACTATGTGCGAGTCTGTTGTTCCCTAGTTCCTTGTGGAAATCATGCCCAGCACAAGAGTGAAAGTGGTGTTGAGAGATTAATGAACACACTAGGCTATGGTTGGGTGGAATGTTGCAGTGACATAGCTACTTGTGGGACAACTTCATCTTCAAGATGAGTATTCTCTGTTG
The DNA here is from genome assembly GCA_001517045.1 of Pseudotsuga menziesii. Lineage (NCBI taxonomy): Eukaryota > Viridiplantae > Streptophyta > Pinopsida > Pinales > Pinaceae > Pseudotsuga > Pseudotsuga menziesii. Next base: position 240,934 of record LPNX010950364.1, on the reverse strand, counting down.
TGTTATATCTGCAATGTATTTGCTTATGAATATACTGATTATGTTGAATGCTTATGAATGAATTAAGTAGATTTACTATTGATTAAAATATCCCTGCATTTGTATCTGTTTATGCCTTGTATTTTCCACTGCATTTGCTTACAATCATGGAGGCTAGAAGCCTGGTTACATGATCATAAATGGCTATCTTCAGGTAAGATGTGTTTTTTCGCACTCTGGGATCCACCTGTAGGAGGCATAAGTCGGGAGTAAGAAGGAGGAAAATTAGAGAAAAGAACAAGGAATAATGTTGGTTTTTTGCACCTCGAAATATGCCTGCAGAAGGCGGAATTCGGAAGTGGAAAAAGTGTCAGAAACTCTAAGGTAAAAGTGTGTTTTCCACACCCCAAAACCCACCAGCGGAAGGAGAAAGGCAGGAGGTGGAAAATGGTAAAAAGGTTAAGGAAAAAGGTCTTTTTTTTTTTCCGATTTTTGATGTCCGCGGCGAAAGGTGGAAAGCCAAAAGTTGGAAGGCGAAAAGTCAAAATACAAAGTGATCGTTTTGCGGGTTTTTTTATTTTCGAGGTTCACATTGGAAGGCAGAAAGGCAGATGTCGAAAGAAGGAAAGTCGAAAGTCAAGTGATCGTTTCGCGGGTTTTCGATTTTTGAGATCCACAGCAGAAGGAGGAAAGGAATAAGTCATAAGGTGTAAATTCGAAATACAAGATGATTGTTTCATGGAGTTTTCAACTTCCGAGGTTCGTAGCGGAAGGCAAAAAAGAGGAAGTCGGAAGGCGGAAAGTCAAAAGAAAATATGATTGTTTCATGGAGTTTCCTACTTTCGAGGTCCGCAACGGAAGGGGGAAATCCAAAAACAAGGTGGTCGTTTCAGGGAGTTTATGATTCTTGAAGTCCGCAGCGGAAGGGTGGAATGCGGAAGGCAGAAAAGTCATGTTTAGTGCGGAATGACTTTTCTGCTTACATAATGGATATGTGAGATGCGAAACAACTGTTATAGTGATGTTTATGCTTAAGAATGAATGTAAAAGGATGAACATGACCCATGACTGTGTTAAAAGAGATAGTAAAGATAAGTTTTTAATTATTCCTCATAATAGTCAGGTGTATGGGCACTGGGTTCATGGGCATCATGGTATATCAGAGTAACGGTTACGCTATAGTGTGGTATCAGAGCGTAGTTGTAGTCGTGTTCCTCCCTTATATGCTGATATAGGAGGGAGGGGACGTGACAAAATGCTAAATATATAAATGAAACTAACGCTAAGGGATAAGAAGTGTACCTTATTCTATACATTTGAAGTAGATCCCTGTTGAGCTTTCAATCAAACTTGTCTCTACACATTGTCCTCAACAACATCAAGATATACAAGCATGATATATGTAAAGTGTTAAAGTATAATCTAGCATGTTCAATCCCAACATTTAATTAGAGTAATTACATCCATGGATAAAAATATTCATAATTACACATGTAATGGATGAGAAATGGATATTTCTATTAATATGAACATAGATACCAATGAAAAACTCTATCAGCACCTCGTCGAAATCGAGAAACCAAGTCCCTCCACCTAGTCCTCCACCACTTAAATTCTCCATACAAAGGCAATCTCACAAAGATAAAGGCAAGCTTGGAAAATAGCACTAATGGTTGCTTCAAGGACAATGGGATGCATACTCAAGCATATAAGTATGGGGCACAATTTCACTATAGTATCTTTGCTCTCCAAAAATTATCCTCTCTAATGCCTAATAGTAGATCAATATATAGCCCCTCAATGGAAAGTGAAGGGTTGAATCGAAGTGTTTCCCGGCATATGGAAGGCCAAGTATTGTTGGCGGAGCTAGTCAGTAAGCCAACTAGACTAGTTAGTCGATTAATTATAGATTAGGTTGGCCTCCATAGGTCATGTCAGTTGGCTGAACTGACAAGTAGTTTTTCATAACTGTTTTGTCATCCTATATAATAGGATGTTGAGCCAGACACAAAATTGGTTCGGTTTGATGTTTGTATGAACCCATATGTATTTTGTGTAATATAAGCTGTTATTCAACCTACTATCTTTGTCTCTTGTCTCTGTAATGATTATATGATTATTTATGTGTATTATTGGTAACTTAGTGATCTGAGTGATTACAACATTGGTTTCGTTGCCAGTAGTACACGTATATATGAAATTACCATTAGCAGATGATATCAGAGCAAGAGATTAAAGACTAGTGAGAGTGTAAGATCACAAACTATTTGCAGAACTACACTAGAAGAAACAAGATGACTATTTCCCAGGTGAAGGATAAATTATTCACTGAAACGCATGAAAAGTTTGTAGAATTAGTACCTCAGTTTTTGAAGAAATTACTGGATGAAAAAAATGGTAGACACTAAGGAACAAGAGTTTCTCTAGAAATTGATAAAAGGAGGGTGAACGAACATGTCGGAGTGTTTTGAAAAAATTGCAGACGATTTCTGCGCAAACCGCACAGTGGAAGAGAGAGTCTTTGTTGAGACTATTGAAGTGAGATTCTATAATGATTTAATTGAGCAGTTCCTTTTCTCACTACCGACCCTTCTTTTTAGATTCCTAATCGACAAAGGAGTAGGGCATATTGTCAAACCTCGTCCATCACTGATCGAACCGCCATCGAATACCATCTGGGTGGAGAAGCAAAAAGCATGGAAAAAATTTATAGTAGAAAGGGAGTGGGATTACTTCTTGAAAAATAGACAAAACTTGTTAGATTTTTATCATTCAAGATAGCATTATGTTAGGATCTTTAACTGAGAGAATAACAAGTACAACAATCAAACAAAAAAGACAATGAACACAATGTTTTTCCTCGGGGAAACCACAAATGGAGAAAACCCCGCAACTTCCTCAGAGATAGAATCAACACCAAAAGTAAAACCCCAAAATAGTAAGATGATCTCCCGACAGTAGTAGCCTCTTTCTTTCTAGCCTCAAGAACTTCTTCTCTCTTAGTTATGCACTACAACTGAGTGTGAGTGAGTGTGTGTTAAATATAGAGGCTCACTCTCTATTTATACTAATTCCTGACTTGACAATAACTCACTAGGGCCGAATTCTCTAGGATATTCTAATAACCCTAGGGCCCTAGAACTATGGGGACTTTAACCCTTGAACAATAGGAGGGTTACCCACAATGACTTGACATGACTTGTTTACATTATAGAACCTCCCGATAGGAACATCGGGGCATGGAATGACTCAATTACATTATAGACACTTATCCAAATAAACATTGGGGTACAATACATGAAACATACAAGTGAATACATTATAAAGTTACATATACATCAACACTCCCTCTTAACTAGGAAGGTATTCTCTCGACACAATTTATCAACACTGGTCTTCTTCTCTGGATTATCTCGTCATCTACATCTTCAAGTCATCTTCATCTTGGATCTGTATCATCACTCGATCTATATCATCATCACTGGATTTGGATCATCACTAGATCTAGATCATCATCATTGGATCTAGATCATCACTCGATCTGGATCAGCACGGGTACATCATCACTGGATCTGGATCATTACTCGATCTGGATCATCACTGGTACATCATCATTGGGACATCATCACTGGATCTAGATCATTACTCAATTTGGATCATCACTGCTGGATCTGGATCATCACTCAATCTGGATCATCTTGGAGACATCATTACTAGATCTGAATCATCACTCGATCTAGATCATCATTGGGTCATCATCATAGGTGCTATCTCATGATTCTTCTCATCATAGGAAGTTCTACTGAGCTAGCGCTTTTTCATGCTGGTTGTAGGCCTAGCCTCCTTGTAGGTCTTCTTTAGCGCTTATATCTGACCCTAAGTCAGAATGGCTAGCACTCACATCTGACCATGAGAGGAACACATCCAACACCATGTCAGAAAGGCACAACACTTACATTCACCAGCATGATAGTACACAACTACTATCATCTGTGAAAAGGCACAGCACTCACATCCACCAGCATGATAAAACACAACTACTATCATCTGTAGAAAGGAACTGCACTTACATATGACCTTGACTCATCAGAAAGGCACAACACTTACATTCACCAGCATGATAGGACACAACTACTATCATCTGTGAAAAGGCACAACACTCACATCTGACCTTGACTCGTCAGAAAGGCACATCACTTACATCTGACCTTGAATTGTCAGAAAGGAACTCAGTCATATCAGAATGGCCCTCAATCCTAGACTGAGTATTCCTGGTAACTGACCAGGTACCTCCATTTAGAGAATGGAAATAACCCTTATATCTAATCATGTAGGAACCAATCCTACAGTCATATCATAATGGCTCAGCACTTATATATGACATGGAAGGAACCAATCCTCTCACCATGACATAATGGCTCGGCCCTTACATCTGACCATGGAAGGAACCAATCCTCTCACCATGTCAGAATGGCTCATGGACTCATCACTTCCCCTTAGGGGAAACTTCGATCTGGAGAACACCAAGCTTCTCCCTGAAGTACTCAAAATTCACTCTGGCTAATGGCTTCATCAACACATCAGCTATATGTTCATCCGTCGCAACATACTGGAGCTTCACTGCTCCTCTCTGCACCATATCCCTAATATAGTGATACTTTATCTCGATATGCTTTGACTTGTCATGTAACACCGGGTTCTCTAACAACTTCACACAACTTTGGTTGTCACAATATATACAAGTAGCATCTAAATGGAGATCAAATAGATCAGACAGTAGCTTCCTTAGCCATACTGCCTCAAAACTAGCTGAACAAGCTGTGACATACTCTACTTTGGTTGTACTCAGTGCCACATAGGATTGCTTCCTTCTAAACCAAGAGATCACACCTGATCCCATACTGAAGCAACACCCTAAAGTTCTCTTCCAATCGATGGAACTGCCTGCCCAATCTGAATCAAAATAACCCTCCAAGTTAATCTTCTGATTCATCTTATACTTGAGCCCATAATCAACTGTACCCTTTAGGTACCTCAGAATATGCTTTGCAACAATCAAGTGAACATGTCTCGGACCTGTCAGAAACTGGCTTAAGGTGTTCACAACAAAACAAATATCTGGTCTTGTGTTCATCAGGTACATCAAGGACCCAATCATTTGATGATACATCATAGCATCAACTGAATCTAATGAAGCATCACTCAATAGCTTCAGGTTTGATGCCATAGGTGTGGTCATGGCCTTGCAGTCCATCATCTCGAATCTCTTCAGGATCTCTATCGTATATTTCCCTTACCCCAGGAAAATTCCATCTGCATTCTACCACACCTCCATGCTTAGAAAATAATGCATCATACCCAAGTCCTTCATTTAGAACTCAGTAGCAAGCTTCCTCTTCGTATCAGTAATCAACCCACCCATACCTGTTACAAACTTATCATCTACATACAGTAGAAGTATTACTGGGTTACCATTTTCAACCTTGTAGTAAAGGTTGGAATCTGCTTTACTCTTGGTCAAGCTCAAACTGGATAGAAAGCTATCAATTCTATCGTACCATGTCTTGGGTGCCTATTTCAAACTGTACATATCTTTCTTCAATCTACACACATGAGACTCCCTGTCATGTGTCTCAAAATCGAGTGGCTTCTCCACATACACTTCCTCTCCCACTACACCATTTAAGAAAGCAGTCCTGACATCCATCTGGTGTATCTTCCATTTCATCACTACAGCCAGAGCAAGTACTAATCTGATGGAAGTGTATTTGGCTATAGGTACAAAAATTTCTTCATAATCTATTCCTTCTTTCTGGGAGAAGCCACAAGCCACACATCTTGCTTTATATTTTTCTATGCTACCATCTGCAACATGCTTGATCTTGTAGATCCATTTGGAAGTTACAACCGACTTCCTTTCTGGTCTTGGAACAACATCCCAAACATCATTCTTCATGATTGATTGATACTCTTCGATCATAGCATCCTTCCATTCTTTCCTTTCTGCCGCTTATTCATAATTGGAAGGTTCTTTATCAATGAAATCACATAATAAGGCTACATAACCAGAGCAGGACCTAGTTATTTTTCTTTCTCTGTGATTTTCTTTTGGAGCCCCATATCCTTCTGCACCTTGGATAGCTTCTCATACCCAAGCATGTTTCCTCTTGTGAGGATTCTTCTCCTGAGGTGGATCTCCAGGTTCTTGAGGTCTTTCAAATTATCGATCTTCTTCTTGAATTTCTTCGTTCATGGTTGTGTCATGAATTCTGGTTCTTTAGCAGGTCTATTTTTGGATTTGTTGTAAGTTGAGTCTTCGTCAAATGTTACATCCCTACTGATGTCAATCTTCTTGAATCCTGGGAAGTATATTTTGTAAGCCTTCAAGCTTTCAGAGTATCCCACAAATATACCCTTCCTTCTTAAAGGATCTAGCTTTGTCCTCTTTTCTTTTGGAATGTGTATGTACACTAGACAGCCAAATATTCTGAGATGGATGACTTCTAGTTTCTTGCTGGAAAAGACTTATTCAAGTGTCTTGTTCTCGAGTACTCTGTGTGGAGTATGGTTCTATACATACATCGTTGTTCTGGAAACTTCTTCCCATAGATGCATGGGAATATCTTGATCATGAAGCATAGCCCTTGCAGCTTCCATGATTGTTCTATTCTTCCTTTTTGCAACCCCATTCTATTGTGGATTATATGGAGTAGTTAACTCCCTCTTAATCCCTGAATCTTTGCATAATATTGCTTTGAATTCATTTGATGTGAGTTCTCCGCCATTACCTGATCGAAAGGTCTTGATCTTATTTTCTGTGTGGTTCTCGATCAAGGCTTTGAATTGCTTGAACTTGTTGAAAACTTCATCTTTGTTCTTCATGAAGTAAATCCATGTCTTCCTAGAAAAATAATCAATAAAGGAAACATAGTATACATACCCTCTTAATGAACTGGATGACATCGGACCACATACATCAGAGTGAATGATTTCCAAGATTCCTTTTGCCTTGCTCTCGCTACTTGGAAATGTTTTCTTTCCTTTCGCACATCCTTTGCAGACTCCATCATGTTTTGCCTGAATTTCTGGAAGACCTTCAACAACTTTGCTTGCAAGTGGTAGTTCTCTGTAATGGACATGTGCAAGCCTTCTATGCCAAATTTCATTTGGCTCTACTGTGTCCTGGACCAAATCTTGTTCTGGATGGCCCTTCAATTTGTATAGACCTCCCTCTTGTTCCCTAATCACTACTGCATCATTAATAGTCTTTCCCTTTGGCCACATGATAACTTGGCCATCTATAAATGAAACTCTCATGCCTTTTGCATCTAATGCAGATATGGAGAGGAGGTTCTTCTTTAGTCCTGGTACAAATGATACATCTTGCATCTTCATAGACTTTCCAAAGTCTAGATTATAGGAGGATTCCCCACTACCTTTTATTGGATACTAGTAGTCATCTCCAAGTTTCACCTTGTGGGGTGATTCATGTTTTGAAAGCTTCACAAAGGACTCTTTGAATCCTGTCATATGTTTGGAATCCCCACTGTCTATAAGCCAATCATTACTTCCATGTGTGATGTTTCCCGTGAGATCAGAAATCAAGACATATTCTTCATCACTTTCGTGTCTGATTCTCTTTGTGGAAGGTTCATCATCCTCTATAGCATGAGCATGATGTCTTCTCTTGTTTCCCTTTTTCTTATTTTGTCTTTTAGGACAATCTTTTGCAAATTAGTGTCCTACTTCATCACATGTATAACATCTGTTTCTAGACAAATCTTTTCTAGTGCTATTTTTATGGAAATGCTTACCTCTGGAGTGATGAGAACTTCTTTTGCTTTTCTTGGAGTGAACTGTGAGAGCTTGATCTTCACTTCCCATATTTTCTTCTCGAGTTACTATCCAAGCTTCTTCTTAAGAGCATTCTTCCCATAGTCTACTAAATTTGACTACCTTCTTTCTGGCATAGATCCCTTGAATAAAGAAGTCCCATGATCTAGGGAGACCATTCAAGGTGGTCATCACAATCTTTGCATTCTCCACTTCTTCATCTACTACTTCCAGTTGTTCCTTGATCTGAGAGACCCTTGTAAAGTAAGACTGGATGGTCTCTGCATTCTGGATCTTTACAGTCTTCAGTTGGTTTCTCAGAGTCATCTTTTGTTTTATGTTCTTCCCTTTAAATAGTTTGGTCAGTACATCAAACATAGGTTTAGGTGTCTTTAGGGAGGACACCGATGGTATGAGGTGATCCTTGATTGAATCAGCAATAATCCTCTTAGCCATGACCAAATTCTTCTTGTTTAAGGCCTTAGCCTCATCTCCCTCTGGAACTGGAACCTCCTCATTGATATAGGAATCCAACTCATTTTCTTCCAAGACCAGGGAGATCCTATACTTCCAGGATCGAAAGTTATCATCTTCCTCAAGATTGTCATCAAGATTGGTATGATGATACATATTAACTAAGAACCTCAAATGGAAATACAAAAGATTTAGATCTTACCAAATCAAGATGTCAGATCTAAATTTGGAGCTGAATTTCTGCAGTGCTGGTTCAAGAGCAGATTAGGGTTTGGTTTTCCTAGAGTTCTGTCCAACCAAATGATTTGATCTTGATCTCTAAACTTCGATTTTGAGGAGGATATCAATCCAGGCCTGGTCTCACTCAAAAATTCCACTTGTGTAGAAATCCCTAATTTTCGGCAGTAGTGTAGGGTAAAAAACTGAAAATGCTCAAAATCAGATTCTGCTTCGATAGAAAGATGCGCCCTAGGCAGGAGAGTCAGTCCAACCTTCTTTTGCTGAAAATATGTGGATATAGATCCACAAATTAGGAAGCCCTAGTTTCCGTAGCTCCATAGTGTCTTCTTCTCAGGTTAGCTATGATACCATGTTAGTTTTTTATCATTCAAGCTAGCATTATGTTAGGGTGTTTAACTGAGAGAATAACAAGTACAACAATCAAACAAAAGAGACAATGACCATAAATGGGGAAACCATAAATGGAGAAAACCCCACAACTTCCTTAGAGATAGAATCATCACCAAAAGTAAAACCCCAAAACAGTAAGATGATCTCCCGACAGCAGTAGCCTCTTTCTTTCTAGCCCCAACAACTTCTTCTCTCTCATCTATGCGCTACAACTGAGTGTGAGTGTGTGTGTGTTAAATAGAGAGGCTCACTCTCTATTTATACTAATTCTTCACTAGACAATAACTCACTAGGGCTGACTTCTTTAGGAGAGTCTAATAACCCTAGGGCCCTGGAACTACATGGACTTTAACCCTTGAACAATAGGAGGGTTACCCACAATGACTTGACATGACTTGTTTACATTATAGAACCTATTGATAGGAACATCGGGCCATGACATGACTCAATTACATTACAGACATTTCCCGGAATAAACATCGGGGTACAATACATGAAACATACAAGTGAATACATTCTGAAGTTACATATGCATCAACATAACTATCCGAGCTTACTAAAGTGTCGGGTAGGCTATGGGGGGGTAGTTGGTCATGTGTCCGAGTATATTAGAAGGATTCTATTCGACTGCAGAAGGAACCACTGACAAGGAAAAGTCGGGACAAGAAATAAAAAACTCGGACCGTGACACACAAGAGCGCTCCAAATTTGCAGAAAATTGAGAGAGATAAGAGGTAGAAGAGAAGGGAGCAATGTAGAGAGCAGGCTATTGCACTATAGAGTAGAATGAATACTAGGGTGACATCACATGAATGAAATCTGCCAGATTCAAGTCATGACCGACAAGAAGAAGGTGTAGACAATGAAGAATTGTCACCAATGGAGGAAGACTTGTGGATAGAGTAGCGAGAAGCTCTCTAGGTCAAGATACACCAAGATGTAAGACCTCTATCTCTGACAAACTCAAACTTGAGTGCACGAGTGCAAGCAATTGTTGAAGAAGACCTCAGGCTAAGATCTCGTGAGTATGACATCTGGAGCCGACTAGATGACGAAGGAAATGGTGTTGACCATTTGGTAATTAGTCGACCTCATGAAGGAAACTGGGTTACGTTCCAATTGTTCCTATCCAACCGAAGTATTCACCTACTCTACCTAGGACATGAAGGAGCACCCCCCTACCAAATACAACTTTATGAAATACAGAGCAGTCGGATCCTCAAAGAAGAGTATCCGAGCTTTAGCAATTGGCTTGGACATCGATAGAAGAAGTCGAACTAATCCGACAAATTATTGGAGAGGAACCGACAAACAAACCTACCGACGAGAATGAGAGTTTAGTCAAAGCTAGCTATGAACAAAGAGTCACGCAGAATATCCCACCATCCCCACCACCACCTCCACCACCACCAGAAGGAGACACTGATGGCGACGACATGGGGTATGATGCAACACACATCCCCATATATGAGGGTGATGAGGATCCTAGATGACATTGGTTCGTCTATGAATCGACATGGGAGGATAACGCTGTAACTAGTGAAGACAGACAGATGGTGCAATTCACTGGTTCCTTGAGGAAGCGGGCACTAACTTGGTATATGACATATACCGAGAATACACCTAACATGACCAAGGAATAAATTAAGCAACAGTTCTTATCCTTCTTCAAAACACCAGATGCAAAGCATTTGGAAGCAAAAAAAGTTGAAAACAACTGTTCAGAGACCCACAGAAACTGTCTGGGACTATGATAAGCGATGGAAGGACCTATTGATCCAATTAGACTATAACATTGATGAACAATTATTAATTCAATGGTTTCTTGAAGGACTTGTACAAAATATTCGAAGACATATAAGTCTGGACACATTCAAATCATATGAAGAAGCAGTCATGAAAGCTCTGCAGGTCGAGATAGACTATGACTATCCAGCACACCCAACTGACAATCGCATTGAGGAACAATTGGAAATCATGCAAAAATCACTAAGAGAACTGAACCTCAAAGGTCAAGATATTTGCTGCATGAACTTCTCGACAACTCGCCACACCAGATATAATTTTCGACAAGACGTTAGTTGACAAGATGTCCGATTTGTCCAAACGAATTTTTTTGGTGATATTTTCCAAGTACATGGGTTTCACATGACAAAGGACTGTCCGTTCAACATGAAGAATAACAAAGCTTCATGGTGTGCAATCTGTGAAGTAAAAAGTCATACAACAGTCGACTACCATCTAAACCTGAAAAATCGACAAAATTATCATGCAGTCTATCAGACCAATGTTGTCGCACAGAATAACAATGATAACATTCCAAGAAGCAACAAACATAATGGGAAAAATGATCAGAAATATGATGGTCGGAGATACGAGCGCCGGTATGACAATCATCATGGAGGATTTGGAGGTTGAGGCTGATTCAATGGAAATCGGGACAACAGACCACGGTGACTAATTCAGTGTTTTACGTGCTATAAGGAAAGCCACCAATACACAGACTGTCTGTATAAATATCGAACTGACTTGAAATTTTGTACTAGTTGTGGCATGAGTGATCACTCGCTAGAGGATTGTCCCACTATACTTGACAAAATCAATAAGAATAACAATGTTTATGTCTTGTTGTGTGTTCATAAATGTGATATAATTCATATAAATAATTTACATGTAGTCACTAGACAAGGAACAAAGACTGGTAATGATAATCCACGAATAAGAAAAATAGAAAACAAAGATGATTATCCTAATCCCTTAAAGCAAAAAAAATTGTACAATGCTGCATCAAATATGTTCCAAGAATTCGCCTGGCAAGAAGAAATTGATAACAGCTGACAAGATGTCTCACAAGAATTACTTAACTTAATACATAACGACAAATCTGTAGCACAATTTATTGATCTGTTATATAATATTAAGAACAAACCAAATATGGAGAAACAAATTAAAAAATATATGTAGCCTAAATCATAAGGATAAGAGTAACGCTGACCCACTTGTCGACCTGGAGATAGAGGGATATCACGTTCGACAAGTTGTTCTCGAATTTGGATCCCAAATAAATATGACACGAGATGGGAACAACTAGGTAGACCTCGACTAAATGATTTAGGCATATATCTAAATTTAGCAGATCAAAGATTGATTGAACCTATTGGCGTATGGCTCAATGTCGACACTACCATCAAGGGAATTACCATGAAAGTCAATTTCGAAATAATCAACCCTATGGAAGGATCTGGTTCTTTCCTAGCCTTAGTGGGTCGACCATGGGGTCGAAATATGAAAGCATCAATTTTGTTAGACAAAGAGAGGATAAATATCAAAGGAAAGGGACAAAAATTTATTGTACCCATTCACCCTTCTCAAGGAGAACATTGGACCGAACCAAAAATGAAGAAGTCAACATTCGACAACACTACAAAATAAAAAATAATGAAGACTATATTGAGCCAAATATCTATGGGGAACTTCACTTAGGGAACCAAGTTTCAGTTGGATATAATTCAGATACAGAACTATACGATTGGGACATAGAAAATTATGAAACTCAAGCACGAGTATGATGGACTATCCAAACCATATCAAAGAAACCGACTTGACAATGCTTTTGATTGTCCATCATTCCAAATATATTTGAAAGAAAAATTAGGGAATACCCTTCTTTAGCGCCGATTAAAACAGAAAATAAATAGTCTCTTCGATATAAAGAAAGAGAGTCACTAGTACTCCATATCGAACAAGTTTCCAAAAACTTAGGAGAGCATGGCCGACTACAAAGCTTGGTAGAAATGTTTATAGGTCAATTTGCTCGATGATGGGATACCCATCAGTCGAGGTTACAAACGTGGAAAATAGCTTGGACATACTTCGTCAAAATATTTGGCAGAAGAAAGATAAGTAAACAGGCACAAATACCAGTATTCACACAAGGACAAAACCCTAAAAATCACATAAGTATATGCGAAAGGGAATGGATAAGACTTCAGTACAAAGATGAACGAACATGGGCACACTTATTTCCATTCACACTTGACGATTTACCAAACAAATGGTATAAAATGGAAAAATATCGAGGCGAAACATTCATATGGCAGGAACTTAAGGAAAATTTCATTAAGACTTTAGATTCATACCAGAAGATGACAAACTGGTCGAGGAAACAAAACAAATAAAAACATTTATACAACCAATTGTTAACCATACTTCGACACAAAACCATAACCGACTAAAAGCATCTTGTAATAACATTCGATCGAATAGAATACCACAGTCGACAATGGAAAACCAATCATCCATAAACAATAAAACCAATTAAAACAATATTTAAAGTTGAGTTGAACAACATAGAAGATACCGATAGGATGACAGTAGTAGACTTCCCGGCATCATTTTCACATTTTAAAGAAGGAAGTCGACAAATCAATGAAAGCAAGGTACCAGAATGGATGGACACAAAAGTTAAAACCAAAGAAGTTGACATATCCAATGATGGTCGACCAAAAATGGCATGAATGGGTGACTACTGGGATGATGAACAAACAACAGAAATAGTTAACCTATTAAAAGAATTCCAGGATGTCTTTTCCCAAGACTGTAAAGACCTAAAAGGGTTAGTACACGAGATGGGTGAAATGAAAATAGACATAAAACCTGATGCCAAACCAATTAAGAAAAGGACTTACAAATTAGCTCACAAATACAAGGAAATAGTGAAAAAGGAGATTGACAACATGCTAGAAGCATGGATCATAGATCCAATCGACCAATCGGAATGGGTAATCCCTATGGTCTTCCAACCAAAAAAAAACGATCGGACAAAATTAAGAATTTGTGTCAATTTCTGAGAGCTAAATAAATTCACCCTAATAGATCCATTTCGAACTCCATTCACAGATGAAATATTAAATTAAGTCATAGGACATGAGTGTTACTCATTTACAGATGGATTCTCAGGATATAATCAAGTCTCGATTGCTAAAGAAGACGACATTTGTCTGGGAATTTGGTTCATTTGCTTACAACTTCATGCCATTTGGGTTAAAGAATGCACCAGATGTATTCTCAAGGATATTAGTCAAAGCATTTCAAGAATACATATATAAAACAATGGTTGTATACTTTAACAATTGGACAATATACTCCATGCTAAAAGATCACTGTAAGTGGCAAAGACTAATGTTGGAAAGGTGTCGACAAATCCATCTTTCACTCAATATAAGGAAATTCATCTTTTTGAACCCCATAGGAATTCTACTAGGACATATCGTATGCTAGGAAGGTATCAAAGTCGATTTTGCAAAAATAAAAATCATACTTGACCTAAAACTCCTAGTAAATCCAAAACAAGTTAGAGTGCTACTAGGCCACACGGGCTATTATAGAAAATTCATTTGTCATTACTCAGATATGGCGTACCCGTTAGAATAGATATTGAAATAAGACCAAGAATACGAATGGACTAAGGAATGTGATGCTTCCTTCGACATGTTGAAGAAAAAATAGTTGAAGAACGCATTCTCAGATTTCCAAACTGGTTAGTCAAATTTCATGTACACATTGATGCATCAGGCATAGCAATAGGTGCAATATTGACATAGCCTAGAGATGATAGGATGGACTATCCAATTGTGTATAGCAGTCGAAAACTAAATAAATAAAAATGAAACTATTCAATGATAGAAAGAGAAGCATTAGGAATGGTGTTTGCACTATAGAAATATCGATATTACCTATTAGCTAATCCTTTCGTATTCTACACAGATCACTAAGATTTAAAATACTTGGTAAAAAAACCCTTACATCATGGAATAATATGTCATTGGTTGTTACTGTTCCAATAATTTGAGTTCGAAGTAGCAGTGAGACCAGGGAGGCTAAATGTCAGACCTGACCAATTGTTGAGAATCGAAACAGGGGAGGAACTGACAGGAGTCGAAGACGATCTCCCAAATGCACATCTATTTATAATAGAACCTGTACCAGCAAAAATATAAGAAATAGCTCAATTTTTAGAGAATGGTCAGGCACTTGAATGTATGAGCACTAAAACGAAATAAATTCTAGCAATGAAGGCCGCACCATACACTCTAATTAACAGATTCCTATATAAAATGGGCTTGGATGAAGTACTCCGTCGCTGTGTCTTAGAGCATGAAAGAGAAAACATAATACATGAAGTGCACTATGGTCCAGCTGGAGGAAATTTTTAGTCGGACACGACTGCCAAAAATATCCAACAGTCGGGACTATGGTGGCCGACATTACAGAAGGATTGTTGAAAGTTTGTTAGTAAATGTGATCAATGTCAACATTTAGGTCGAGCTTTACCTAGTACTAAGATTCCTTTAATATCGTTAAACCCAAGTCTAACATTTTAAATTCGAGCTATCGACATCATAGGACAATTTCCAGTTCCAGCAAGAAGGAGAAGCGCACGATACATCATAACAACAATGGAATATGTTACAAAATGAGCAGAGGCAGAACCTGTCAAAACATGTTCTAGTGAAGTGGATGCCAAATTCATATATGAAAATATAATTACTAGATTTGGTTGTCCATTGACCTTAATTAGCGACCAAGGATCAAATTTTATTAACCGAACTATTGCGGCATTGACAAAGCAATCCAAGATCGACCACAGATAAAGTACAACTTATCACCCTCAGTCTAATGGAGAAATAGAAGCATTTAATAAAACCATAACAAGAGGCCTAAAACAAATATGTAACTTTGATAAAGATGGCTGGGATGAAAAAATTCCTATTGTCCTATGGGCTTATCGAACAACATATAAACGATCCACCGACCAAACACCATTTCGACTAGTCTATGGCCAAGAAGCAGTGCTACCACTAAAATTCCGACAATAGACACCAGTAATAGCCAACATATTACATATTAATGTCGAGGAAGCAAACAAGGACCAACTAATGCAACTAGCTAAGCTAGAGGAAGACCAACTTATGGCTATACAACATCAAGAAATTCAAAAATAGCAATAAAAAGCATGGAACAATGGAAACATTAAAAAAAATAACTTGTCGCTTGGAAATCTTGCACTACTATATAATAGTCAGGTGAAAGGTAAACCAAAAAAGATACACATAGAGTGGATGGGAGCCTATATCGTTGAGGAAATCAATGCCAACGGATTAGTCCAACTGAAAACGTTACAAGGCAGAGTATTTCAGAAACTGGTAAATGGTGCCCAACTAAGTGGTATCAAAACTGAAAAATAAATATATATATATATATAAAGAGAAATGGTTTCATAACTATTAAAACAAAATCTATAAAAACCAGAAAAACCTAAAAACAACAAACATAATCAAATACTAGTAAAGATCAAAATGATAGGAAATTTCAAAAGACGTAGCAGGGTACACTTCAAAAAAAATAACAACCGACATTCTCACCATTGACATACCAACTATTGACCATACAGCTGACATCGACAAGAGGATCAAAAGGTCCAATCAAGGTATCATGGCCACAGTCAAAAGGAGCACCAAAACCAGAGTGCATTGAAAGAGCCTTCAATAGAGTGTCCTCTACCATCAAATCTGCCATTAATACCTCCAATGAAAATATCACTATCTGCTCCACCTATAAATACTACGTCAGATGAATATTTCACAACATTCTATGAAGAGCTTGAGCAAAAAAATTACCAGAACTTTGAGAGAAAAACATATGTTCAAAAAGACGACCTGAGATCTGAGAAAATGACACAAAAGATGACCAGAGCCGCAGTTTCCAAGGCAAAGGAGCTAGAATCTACTGTGAATCCACTAGTAAAAAGACTAGAAAACATTAAAAAGGAAAAAGTACAAGAAAATTCATGGGCACAACTCTGGGCAGAAATCAAAAAATGGGCTTATGAAAACACAAAGATGACAGAGGAAGGGCTCAAGGTAAATGCTAGATCCATTATGAACTATATGAACGCACCTATCATGGCGAGTTTTGGGGGGATGAAAGAAACCATTGTCAAATTCATCATCAACCGATATCACAACGAGAAGTTCTACTTTGACAAACCTGTTGAGATATCCAATGAAACCATTTACAAAATTATTGGGCTCTCTAACAAAGGAGAACCTGTTCCCATGGGTATAAAGGATGGATTAGTTGAGAAATTAACTGGAAATCCAACAGGAAAGAACTACAAAGGCTTGATAATAGGACAAATCAAATCTTCCACACCCAAAATGGTTGCGAAAATAGTGTCCACAGGTTTAATTGTTACAGGTTGAGGGTGCGACCTGAAACTCGACATGTTGGAAGTCGTAGATATAATAGCCAAAACAGGGAAAATATACTACTGCAATTAATATGTGGCCGACATGCTCAAATATATCTATGAAAAGTGCCAGGAAATAGGCACAATAATCAAGTTTCCATCACTGATCATAGAAAATTGGTTTCAAAACTTGAAAGTCCAAACAGCCAAATGGAGGGTGCCTCAAAACATCTGAAGATGTCTACCACTGTCAGCACACATTCAGTTGGAGCTCGACCATACTGCAGTCTGGTACATGCAGGGAGCAACGAAGAAGGAAAACCCCTTGAATATTACCCATCAGTCGAGGATATCTTTAAAGAGTTGGGTCGACAATCCAACACCAAGATATCGATACCAACAATGGAAAAGAAAACCAACCAACCAATTATCGAACCTCTGACCGACCAAGAGCAAGAAGAATATTATGAAGTGAACCTTCATATTAGTACCTTCACTTCTAAAGATAGCCCGAAAGAAGAGAAAACCCCTCTTCAGATTGTAAATGTATCGACTAAACAACATGCCATTATATTGACATAACATAAAGTTATTATCCTGACTCAAAAACAGGAAGAGGAGGGAAAAGAATGGACAAAAGAAGAAACACAATTCGACAATCATGAGTATGCTATGACAAAGGAGAACCTAAAAAAAATAGCTTAGGAAATATCAACATCAAGGAAAAAGAAAGAGAGTCAAACACAAGGAAAAGGGAAGTGCAAACTCATCCTTTTAGAGGAATCAGAAGATGAAGAAGAGTTACTTTCTACCGCTGCTGACATTTTGGAGGACGCTTCACTAAACAAAGTATCTGTCGAGACACAGTTCAAACAGTTTATAGAAGTAGGAGCGAAACAAGGCAGAATTAAAAAGGTAAGAGTTACTACCCCTCCCGAAATAAATCCTATTTATTTGACACCAGAGTCCCCACGACCATCTCCAACTAGAATAACACCAGACTCGATTGTTGCCATATCACCAAACCCCTACAAAGATACAATCCATGGAACCCTTAAAGAAAAAATCGATAAAGATGTTGAGTTGCACCAATTTATCAACAACCTTCCAAATATATTTTGCAACGCCCAACAAATCAACACCACGTATCAACTCATAGAGTCTAGTTATGCTCAATGAATCCTCACCCAACAACCCGACCAAGTATCACCACAGCCAAAAGTTGTGGGAGTCATCAAATCTTCATTTTTTCGGAAACCCTGCAAAACATCCACAGTTGTCACAACCCAAATCTCATCATTCACACCAACTATCCCAAACCCTCAGGTTAATGAGGCAGATGAAGGAACACTTCTTCTTGAGGGTAATGATCAAGTAGCACTAAATCAATAAATCACCAACCTCATGGACTCTAAAGAAACCAACAACCCTACCAACTTGCAACCGAAAATCAAAAACCTCATGCCGACAAATAAAATTTCAACCACCCCATTAACCCCATACAATTCACAATCGTTGTCACCACCACCAATTCCAAAGTCCCCTCACAATACAGAGCCACCATCTTCACCAACACTGGAGGCACAAACGGCTACAATCCCTACCCATGAAATTCAGCCAGTTAACCCTGCCATAATAGAAGTTCAGTCAACTAAACATCCACCGACTAAATACCACCAAACATAGCAACAACAGCCAATGTCAGTACCAACAGGACCAATGGTTGTCCATCACTCTAAACACAAAATCAAAAGAAAAGAGAACAACAACAGACACAATAGGTACCGACAGTTATCCACCTTCATCAGCTAGGATCGACTACTGCAGTCGATGCGCCAAAACTTAGAGATGGAGAACTAGATCAACTATTGGCAGCCCTTACTAAAGAAACTACAACAAGAAATCAAAGTAGAAAGGACCAAATAGAGAAAATTAAAGCGGAACAAGTTGAATCCCTGACCAAATGCAGGAATTTAACACAAACAATTTTACTAGAAAAAATAGAGACCGATGTCAAGAAACCATTAGAAAGAGCTTACCAGTTGTTGGAAAGTGTCATGTCAAACTTTCAGACACAGTTGGAGACCAAGAAAGATGAGAAAAAATAAGAGATTTCTACGCTACCGAGACATCAGTACACACAATTTTCAAAAGCCCACAAGGTACTGCAAGAACATTTGGAGGAGTCTTCCACCACAAAAGAAGTACTACGCAACTGGTATACTTACTATGTCCAGGTATTCTAGCAGGCTCGAGAGACTCGTGAACACATCAAGTCATTATAAAATCAACAAGGTATGGAAGAAGCAATGAGGAGCATAGTACAATATCAGATTGTACTGGAGATAACAAAACTCAGAAAACTGGAAAAACAAGCACATCAGTGGATGACTAGGCACTACCCAACCTCGACACACTCAACAAAATTTGTCCACGAATGAAAATATTGCTCAACACAACAGAATAAAATACTAAACTATTGGGGATCAACATGATAAATATCATAGACCTCCCAATACAAGAGAAGATGTCAATTATGTCAAGGATTACAACCTTGACCATTGACATTCAGAATGCCCTCCACAATTGGACAGAATTTCAACACCAACTAGCCATTACATTAGAATCCATTATGGAGGTATGTGTACAGAAGATACCATCCATTCAACTTCACAGCCCATGAAGAGAGAGAAATTGGAAAAACTACTTCAGACAGTTTAATTTTTGTTACCTCCTTTGTTTCTTCGGGACGAAGAAATATTTTGTTTATGGGGGAGATGTTGGAGGACCTAGTTGGTGAGCCAACTAGACTAGTTATCCGACTAATTAGAGATTAGGTCAGCCTCCATAGGTCTTGTCGGTTGGCTAAACCAACAAGTAGTTATTCAAAACTATTTTGTAATCCTATATAATAGGTTGTTGAGCCAGATACAAACTTGGTTCGGTTTGATGTTTGTATGAAACCATATGTTTTTTGTGTAATATAAGCTGTTAGTCAACCTACTATCTTCGTCTCTTGTCTCTGTAATGATTATATGATTCTTTATGTGTATTATTGGTAAGTTAGTGATCTGAGTGATTACAACAAGTATCAAGTCATTTGTTACTTGATGGGGAAAACTCCAAATATTTTTTTATTTTTGAGCATAATTCCTGATGTATGCAGGTGATAGTGGTGAAAGCTGCATATACGCGGGTTGTAGACTTATGACTTGCATACACACACACACACACACACATATATATGTATGTATATACATATATATACATACATATGTATATATGTATGTATGTATATATGTATATACATACATATATATATGTATGTATACATACATATATATATATATGTATGTATATACATACATATATATATGTATATACATACATATATATGTGTGTGTGTGTGTGTGTACATATATGNTATATATATATATATATATATATATATATATATATATATATATATGTGTGTGTGTGTGTGTGTGTGTGTGTGTGTGTGTGTGTGTGTGTGTATGTATGTATGTATGTATATGGGGTTCCATTGGAGCATCAAGGTAAGAGTGCGCAAATGGGATAAAATGGGTCTACATAAGGACATGGATAGGCTATCAAAGCATGATGTATTAAGTGTGTCAAATCGCACTGTAAAAAAGTCCCCCTAATGTATGCGGTCAGAGGGGTACACGATCAACGAAATACATTAAAATAGTCCTAAGAGTGGAGTAGTGAAGACCCAAGTGGAAAAAACCAACCACTCATCAGTATAATATAATGATAGATGTCTACATATAATTGCAAATAGCAGTCCCAAATACATAATAGTACAATGGACATAAATAGGAATAATAGACATATGTCTTGAGTGGCCATCGCCACGTACAATATACAGTGAAATAAGGTCTCCATACTGAATGAAGACATCAAATAGTACACTAGAGTCTGGTCATGAGAGATGAAATCTCATAAATACTGGCATGATCAAGGAGGAAGTATATATGCAACGCCACCAAGCTCAGAGGTCTTCTACACAAACTGTTGCTAGCACATGTTCCATCATGTGAATAAAGGTGTCGAAGTCAAACATGATGGACCATTGTTCGATTACCAATCATTGATGTATACTATTAACAGACGCGATATATCCCACCGATAATGATAATGGGAATCAAGATATAGAGTGCAAACCAACAAGTGTGAATATATGTGTTGAGGTTGAACACTTAAGAGGATCCATCGATCAGGGGACATTAATGTATTCCCAATCTGTCGACGGCGAGAGAACATACCACTGATGACTACAAGTCTCAAGGCACTTAATGGACTCTAGATCCCTATTCCAGAATAAATTATTTGAATTCGATGGAATGGAATCCATTACTAGAAGGAGCGAATTAAGGCATCCCCCATCAACCAACACAAGATACACAACAACACTAGATAATTTGGAATAAATCAGACAAACAAGCTGTGTGCAAACTAGTAAAAAATGTATTGGGAATGGTCGACATGCAAAGACAAGATAAATGACCAATGACTGACTCAAGCTAAAACTTCCTTTGAACAAGAGCATAATGCATATGGAGAATCATAGGCATCATAGACTCAACATGGAAACTGGGACAACTCTGTGAAATAGGAGGCATCAACAGATGCTCCATTGGGAATGGAAGCGTAACTAGTCGGTGGATAAAACTTAGAATAACGAGTACAAATACTAAGGTCATACTAATAACCCAATCAATGGATGGAATGTTCAGGGATTTGTTCGAAGGCGACATGATACTACAACTGCCAATAGAAAGCGATATCATTTCTTGTATGGATTTTTATGTTTTATAATTTTTTTGGTCTTTTTCATATTGAAAAGATTGAAAAAGAATAAAATTGTTCATAGTACAATGAGGAGGAAATGAGTTTTGTGGGCAAGAAAAATAGTTATAAGAAGTGGAACATATGTATGCTCAATGCAAGGAAGCATGTGTAGGATAAGGACACTCGGGGGAATGTTTCCTCTAGGCATGGGGTAATCAAGCTACAAAATATATACGAGAGGCTCTACTTGGCTAGGATTGAGACAAGCTCGGGATATATGGATTATAAAACTGAAGCAAGGAGTCAGCGTAAATATCAATCCAAAAAGAAGACACTTGTAAGGTAATTACAACTTGATATAAAACGATATTCCCTGTGAGATATAGACAATATAATTTTTAAGAAAAAATATGAGTTTCTTGCTCAAAGGCATGGAGGGGCTACAAGGGACTCATGGACTTAAGGGAGGACGCTCAGCATGGGTACCAAATGACAAAACATGATCTAACTAGGGCACCCATGATTAGGAAATATCTACCAACTACGTAATGTCATTTCTAGTAGTAGTATGAAGGTTCTGTGACATTAAGAAGTGGGTTCATACCTATGGTTAGGGTGACATAGTCATAGGATAATGCAAAATGCACGTGGAAATTTTTCATATCCTATATGTCGGTTTAGTATTATACTTGCCATGGGCATGAACGAGCTAAAACTCGGTGAGAGTGCACCAAAAAAATGGACCCTACACAACAACATTAGTCCAAAACAGTCACACATAGTCAGTAAAGAGTCCAAACTATATGATATAGGGAGGATTGTTCATGATAAAAGCATTTGAAGGAAACAGTGCAGTGGACGATGGGGCATAAGAAGGAATGTAAGGTGTAGATCCAATGCTCATGTATCCACTACCACCCCCATGGAAACAAACTTTGGTGTTAAGACTGGATGAAGGAAGTGAAAATTCCCTGACAAATGGAGTAGAAGGTGGAATATGACCACTTCCAAATTGATGCACAAGGTAAGGGGCTAATGTGCCCCCATTCTAACATGAGGGTCTGCACTAGAACCCAGGACATGTGATGGAATACAAGTACTTATATCATACATGCCAAACGTAAAAGGACATAAACTTAAGAGACATAAAGAGACTCGAGTAACCACGATCCCTAAATCCAACTAGCACATAAAGAGCACACCCCTGAATAAAACTAGGTCATATGCAAACAAGCAGAGAGGGAGTATAAGTGAGCTCTTAAATGCAGCAAGTATGTCTCACCTAACAGAGGCATGAGACTCCCATACACTACAATCAGGGGTGTGTAACCAATTATAGTGGCCTTCAACTTCAATGAATATAGTGATTGTGTTTCCTAGCCCCTACTTGGCTAGGACACTCGTAGAATAACCTCTACAAGTACCCCTTGTGATACTTAGGTAAGGAAACTAAGGTCACCCCAATATAACCAATGCTCAAGAGGGAATTCACATGTGGGATCTACCATATGGTCAGGGTAAAATGCTTAAAGCTCAAAAGCACCAAAGGTACCTCAAAAGCCCATAGATATGAATAAGATCTTGAAAATATCTTCAGTGCTCAATAGAAAGTAGCAGGGTGTTATCCCCACCACTAATGTGTGTGTTGCCTCATGCTTAACTCCTATGTAAGAGGAGCCTCCTGAGAACACTAATTATACTAAGGATTTAACTTCTAGCCTAGAGAGACACCTAATTATTTTGTTTCATTGTCTTGGAAATATTTGCTCATGACAACCTATTCCAAGACTCTAGAACCTAAGCTTGTCGGTGCACCTCTATCAAATAAAATCGTGTAATCAATTTTAATTTAAGCATTAATTTTAATTGTTGTGATTACTCAAGGGTAATGAACGTGCAACTAGTGATGTTACGACTCAACATTGAAGTAAATATGCACACCTAAAAAACAATGCCAAGTGCAACTTTGTTTTTAAACATGAAAAATGAGGTATGCTGCTACATATAATGCATAAAAATCAATTCCTTTTCAAATGGAAATGCAATCCTTCCTATATAAAATCCTAAACACTACTCTCATCCAAGAAACCCAATGCAAGTACCTCCTTAAATGCATATGTGAGATGCAAGTAAGTATGCAACTATAGAATTATTGTGTATTTTAAATATAAAATAATGAAAATGCAATAGAAGTCATTAAAATTATATATGTCTACAGCAAGCAACAAAAACAATCCAATCAAGACACCAAGAGTAAAATACTAATGCACTAGTGGCAAAACAAAGAAGGAGATAAATGACTAGAACTACTTTCAAAGCAAAATCAATGAAAAATAGGTTTCTGGTCACAACAGAAGCAATCAACATGAAACATAGGAAGAATCAAACACACTCATAGCCCACCCAACAACATCCCACATCAATAACTCAACCAAAAGGGAGGATGAATGCAATTGTTCAAAGAAAAATAACTTATGTACATGACTAGGTAGAGTACATCACGTGTGTATACACGATGGTATGTTTTCTGAGCCGCATAAATAGAGAAAAATGTGGTAGAAATCAAGCCAAGAGCCAAACCACTCTAGGGAACTGTTAATGAATGAACATACAACCAAATGTGACACCAAAACAGGGAGAAACAAGAAGCAAATCGAGCAAAAAAATGCACCGACAACCCCATCAAAAAGGAAATATCCCCAGTGGAGTCTCCAATTCTATTACTGAGAAAATTTCCTATGCCTTGGGGTGGACCACAAAAGACATGGTGACACCAGAAATAAACCCATTTCAAATCATGCTATATATATAGACAAAACTAACACTAAGGGATAAGAAGTGTAGGCCTATTCCAGATGTCTGAAGTAGATCCCCATTGAGCTTTCAATCAAACTTGTCTCTACACATTGTCCTAATGGCAACACGATATATAAGCATGATATATATAAATTTTTAGAGTCTAATCTAGTATGTTCAATCCCAACATGTAATTAGAGTAATTACATCCATGGATAAAAATATTCATAATTACACATGTAACAGACGAGAAATGGATATTTCTATTAATATGAATAGAGATACAAATGAAAAACTATGTAAGCACCTCGTCAAAATCTATAAACCAAGTCCCTCCACATGGGACTCCACCACTTTCATCCTCCATACAAAGGAAAGCTCACAAGGATAAAGGCAAGCTTGGGAAAGAGTACTAATGGATGCTTCAAGGACAAAGGGATGCAGACTCAAGCATATAAGAATGGGGAACAATTTTACTATAATATATTTTCTATTCAAAAATTCTCCTCTCTAATGCTTCATAGTATCTCAATATATATCCCCTCAATGGGAAGTGAAGGGTCGAATCAGAGAATTTCCCGACATATGGAAGGCCAAGGATCAAGTAATTCGTTACTTTATTGGGAAAACTCCAAATATGTTTATCAAGTTTTGAACATAATTCCTGATCTATGTAGGTGACAGTGGTGCAATATGCATATACGCTATTTGTATACTTGTGACCCACGTATGTGTGTGTGTGTGTGCGTGTGTGTGTGTTTTAAGGAGTTCCAATGGAGCATCAGGGTAATAGTGAGAAAATTTGATAAAATGATTATGCATAGGGATAGGGATAGGCAATCAATGCATGATGTTTCAGGTGTGTCAAATCACATTATAACACATGCGTGTTGTAAAGGGAAGTCTAAATATCTCCATCTACTTTACATGTTAAATTGTTTTGTAACATATTAGAATTTATCTTTCTTCTTTTTTACCATAACCTCAAGTTTGCTAGCATTTGATATTTTTTTATCGTTCATGTTCATAAAGGCCTATGTTAGAAATTTTAGCAAAGCATTTATTTTATAATTAGGATTTTTCCACTGCTTTCACTCCTTTCACTACTTAACAACCCCTCATGAGCATTGGGAACATCTTCCCAAAACAATTTAGCTCTATGCACATATTTACTTATCTTGCATCTCTAATGTTTGTGTGTGCTCCTTACCTTCGTTCCTGATAAGATAATGCCCTGGTATTACCTTCGTTCATTAGAAGGACGCAATCTTATATTCATTCCAATGAAGGGTTGTACCTGATAGTTCTTGCTTCATCCTAACTAAAAGGTCAACCCTTCTTAGACAAGCAAGGTCCTAAGGAGAGAAGTGGGATTTAAATCATTCCAAGATGCCAAATATAGCCTATCCAACTGATTAATATCATGTTTATTGTTCATTGTTTCTTATTAGTGTTAAAATTGTTGTGCCATATATATCTTCAAGAAATGAGTCAAATATTATTGATGTAGTAAAAGGAGAATGAAGATACACACTGAACAAATCAAACCACATAGGAAATACATGAGTATAGTTCAAATAATTATAGTATCATTGTCATTAATTAAATCTGGTGTTACAATAGTTTACATAAGGAAGAATTCGAATCCATTAGGGAGGAATTTGAATCTACCAACTGGATGTGACTGTACCTAACTGACTAGCTAACTCAGGATGTCTCAATCAATATCAAAGTCCAAATGGTTAACTCCAGATGTCTAAACAAATCACACAATCAGTAATAAATAGTTAACTCAGTCTAACTGAAGTGGTAAGTGAGCAAAGGTGCCTAATCCACATGCAACCATGCATAACTAGCGCTAACTGAACTGATTGTGATCTAATTGAATGTAACTGTAAATTAACTAAGCTTAACTAGTTCCAACTCCAACTAACTAAAGGAGTTTGGTGTCGGGACTCCCAGTGGCTCCTAAAATGTAGGTATTGGACTAGGAGGTGCCTAATCTGATGCATGCAAGTGCGGTCAGTGGAAGTTAGCCTCTAGCAGTGTTCCCCATACTCTAGTAACTGGTACATGTGGCCCCATTAGGCCATGTGGACCAAATGGTACTAGTGGACTTAATTAATTAATTAAAACTCCTAAGTTAGGATAAAATAATCTAATAGATAGTTTTTCTTAATACAACTGAGGAAATAGGGGAAAACCTCATGGGAAAACCCCCCCTCAAGGTAAGCAGAAATCAAGAAATACAAGTTACAAACTTGCAAAATATTTTGCTGGACTTTGCAGCAACAAAGTAGTATTCTGGTTCTTCTGTGCACCAACATCCTGAATCTGTGCATGTGAACCTCTGAATCCAAACAAATTCTTATGTCTGTAGGAATCTTCCTCTTTGGAAGAAGAATAATGTACTCAACTGAATCAGAAATAAAAACAGCTGCATAGTGAAAACTTGACCCATGTAGAGCAGCTGAAATCAACTAATGAGAGAGAAAACATTCCTGAGAATTCGAACCATGTGAGTAACAGACAAGAAACTTATATATGGAATCTTTGAACATCAATCCATGTGATGTACAATCATCCCCAAGTGTTAGGAGCAAGTGTCCAAGAGGATGCAGAATGTCTCCAACTTTACTAGTTCTGTGAGGAGATGAGCATGTGATCAAATAGATAGGTATAGAACCCCTCGAAATGTGGAGAGCGAATGATTGAGATCCATAATCTGATATAGCTTCAGAAATAACCAATAATTCACAAAATCTAATATCATAAATCTCATAAGAAAAAAATAACATCGAATCCTTAGCAGCAAAATTGAAGGAGACTTGCGGTGCTTGATTTGTCACACCAAAATTGATGAAACCAAGTACAAGAAATATTGTAAGCTCTTGAATATTAAAAAATAAAATAGATATTATCATATCAAAAATAAATCAGATCCAAATAGGTTCAAATCAGATCCAAAACTGTGAAGTCAAATCAAATCCCCAACAACAATTTTGAAGGAGACTTGTGGTACTTGATTTTTCACACCAAAATTGATAACAGCAGCTACAAGCATTACTAAAAGCTCTTGAAACTTAAAACCTGAAAAAAATAATATCAGATCATATCTAAATAATGTCATATCAGATCCAAATAATTTCATATCAAATCCAAGAGTTTGCTCCACCGAGAAGGTATATGCACAATTTTATCCTTCTTCAAAATTTTGAATATTGGCGCATGCAATCATGTAGGAATTTGCTGGAAGATCAAGATCAATGAGAGTAAATGGATCACTCCTACAATCTGAAATTATTTTCAAATATCCAAATATTTACAAAATATAATATCAGCAAACTCATGAGAGAAAACTGACATCAAATCCTCGGTAGAAATTTTGAAAGAGATTTTTTGTACTTGATTCTTCACACCAAAATTGATGAGAATAGCTACAAGCAATGCTAAAGGATCTTGAACCCTAGAACCAAGTAATATCATATCAGATCCAAATAATATCATATCATATCCAAATAGGTTTATATCATATCCAAGAGTGTGCTCCACCGAGATGGTAGATGCACAGTTTTCTCCTTCTTCAACCCTGAGTATCGATGCATGCAATCATGTAGGAATTTGTTGGAATATCTAGATCAATGAGAGTGAATGGATCACTCCTACAATCTGATATTATTTCCAAAATATCCAAATAACTACTTATCTTCACACCAGCAACATCATGATAGATAGAGAAATCAAATTCCTCTCCCTTTCCTGGACAAATCACTGGTAAACTATGCACATAATTTATAATAGAAGAATCACAGGAGAATTTTTGCATAGAATGGAAGGATATATTTTATTCAATAACAGAAATTTGAATGTATTCTTTTGGATCATCCATATTAGAATATGAGATATCAGATATCTCATAAACTTCTGGAGCAGCAGGAGAAGGAGTCACTCCAAGGAGACTTTCTTCAATTTGAACTGACTGTGTCAAAGATTTTGCTTCTTCTTCATCTTGAACAACTTCATCAGAGAGAGTAGAGGCCGAGACTTTTGAATAAAGAGCTATTGTGGTTCTGAATGTGCTCTCCAAATTACTATAATAATCCTCATTGTGCTCCCCAAAGGTTCTATCCAGTTTTTTCCAGAGATCTTTTAGGTATTCTGCAAAATCAATAAGGTAGCGCAAGCTTGGAGAAAAGGCCTCACATATTGTTCCATAAGACCTATCACCATCATTAAAAATAGGTGGAGAAATAGTTATACCTTCTTGTTCTGCTAGAGCTGTGTCATACAACTGATCTTCTTTGAACTGGACACTCCTTTCAATGAAGAATCTTCTAGTTGTAACCTCCATTAGTTTGTAAGATTTTGCATCTTCTGCATATCCCAACAGAATACATTCACTACTTTGGGATTGGAAGGCCTTCCTCTTGTCAAGTGGTATTCTGGCCCAAGATTTGGAACCAAAAACTCTCAGATGAGAGACATTGGGCTTATTCCCATTCAGTGCTTCGAATGGAGTGGACCCAACCACTGACTTGTGAGGCACTCTATTCTTCAAATACGAAGCACAGTTTACTGCTTCAGACCAAAGGGAAGGAGGTAGATGTTTGGCATGGATAAGGCATGTTTCCATCTCTTTCAGTGATCTATTATTCCTCTCAACCACACCATTCTGCTGTGGTGTGTATGGAACTGAGTGTTCCATTCTAATCCCCTCTGATTCACAAAAACTCTGGAAGTATCCTTTTATGTACTCCCCTCCTTTATCAAATCTTATTGACTTGATCTTCTTATTGAAACTATTCTCAACAATAGCTTTAAAAACCTTAAGAGTTTCAAAAAATTTTGATTTCTATTTCATGAAGTAGATCCAGCAGTACCTAGAATAATCATCAATAAAGGTGAGGAAATACTTGCAACCATTAATAGAGTTTGTGGGCATAGGTACAGCTACATCACTATGTATCAAATCAAGTGTAGAGGCAGCTCTATGTGCCTTCCCAACATCATGCTTCTTTTCTGGATGCTTACCTACCAAGCAACTAACACATACTCCATTGGAAGTTTGGATGGAGGGAAAACCTTCAACCATTTTATCATTATGGAGTTGCTACAGACATTTGAAATTGAGATGGCCAGATCTCTCATGCCAAATCTTGTTGGTGTTGTTAGCATGAGACAATAAAGTTGTAGGAGGAGAGACAGGTAAGAAATGTGAGAAATCATAATCTTTAGTAGAGTGATTTGCAATACCTCTCACTATGAGGTGACCATTGGCTTTTTTTGTGATCTCAACTATTTCTGAATCGAATGTAACTCTCTTGGGAGAGATTGTATGAGTCATCTGATAAACATACAACAAGTTAGCTACATGGGAGGGCACATAGAGGACATTCTTGAACTCACCATGCTTCACTCTGACTGAGCCCCTTCCTTCTGCTGGAATCTGGGAATCGTCTCCCATGTGAATGTTAGGCCCTTTTGACAATGAGAAGGTAGAGAAGGATACTTTGGAAGAAACCATGTGGTTGGAATCTCCATAATCAATTATGTATGTTGTGTACTGTGTAAGGCTAGCTTTCAAAGCACAACACCTTTCATCATCTTCTATTTGTGGTTCTTCATCATGCTTCTTTGCTCCTTGTGGGAGAGCAATGTTATGCTGCTTGAGAAGAGATGAAATTTGATCAAGTTGCTTCCTCATACAATAATCTTCAAGATGGTACCCCTTTTCACAATAGGGACATAACTTATTTTTGAACTTCTTCTTTTTATTGGAGCTGGAGGCTCCTTCGAAAGTCTGCTGATTCTATTTAGGCTTCAAATCAGCTGCTTTTGGCTCCTTCTTCTTTGATTTCCATCTAGCTTGTGCTTTGCTTGACTCAGTAACTAGGAGAGCCTGATCTTTGGAGGTCTTGATGACTCCCATTCGAATCAATTTCTCTTTATCCTTGATTAAGGACTTGGAAAAGGAATCTAGTGAAGGAATTTTCCAATCAGGGAAGCTTTCCCGCTTGGAATGAAATATTGAAACAAACACGGAATACTCAGAGCCGAGTTTGCTGAGAATGGAGAGCACATTTTTCTCATCCTTCCTTTCTAATCCACCCTTTATGCATTGAAGTGCAAGAGACTTGAATTTAGTAAAATATTTCTCAATAGTCTCGAAGCTGCTGGGATGTAAAGATACCAGCTCATTCTCTAGAAGGTGTCCCCGAAGCTCATCTTGTTTTCCAAACAAGTTCTCAAGCTTCTCCTAGGATTCTCTAGGTGTCCTCAAACCTTCAAGGTGGAAGAGGAGATCTCTGGATATATGAGTGTATAGATAATCAAAAGCTTCATCACAATGGTTCAGAAACTTGTTCTTTTCAACTGGATGATGGGGCTCAGCCTCCCTTCCAAGTATTATCCTGAGGTAGCCATGCTTGTGCAAGGCCAACTGCATATCAATCATCCAATCAAGATAATTGGAAGTTGTAAGGATCTGTGGTGTAGGAGATTGATAATCCACAATTCTCTGACTGAAAGATCACAAAACTTCACACAAGCTACGTAACCCTGTGGATTTTCATACACATAAGCAATGAGTCAAATATTATTGTTGAAGTAAAAGGAGAATGAAGATACACACTAAACAAAACAAACCACACAGGAAACGGATGAGTATAGCTCAGGTAATTACAGTATCATTGTCATTTATCTAGTCATTCTCATATTCATCAGACTCTTTACCAAGTCCAATAGATACCTTGTCTCTTTAGATATGTAATCATATTCAATTTCCATTCTGAATATCTTGTGGATGGAGTAAGAAGAGGAACTGGTAATATTGAATCCCTATGAAGTTGAACCTGCAAAATATCACTGCAAAACCAAAAATATTTGAACTATGTTAGAATCATGCCTTCCCTATCAACATGAACACTTTTTCAGGGTATGTCATGCTCGCAGAGACTTATTTGGTTGAATCCAGAGTTAGCGATGCAAATACTGCGGGACTTATGTGGAAACCCAGTTGCTTCTGGTGTTCAATGGAGA
>LPNX010950364.1:194396-208716 GCA_001517045.1 Pseudotsuga menziesii | reverse complement strand
ATATATATATATATTTCACAAGAACGGGTAAGTGGTGATTGTATTAAAAAAGAGGAAGAAAATTACAAGAGCAGGTTTATGGATTAAAACCATAGGATTTCAAAAACCATAATATCCTACTCCTCCCTTACAAAATGAATCTTATCTTGAAATAGTCCACATCCGAGATGGCTATAAATTCTTACAAATTTCCCGAGAATGAGTATACAAAAGTTGAACATATCAGAAAAAATATTGTAGTTTCCCTAAAATCTTTTAATGACAGTGGATTTGGATTCTTCAATAGCTAAAAAGCAAAAATGCCCCTATATCAAGGGAACCAACAGCGTTCAAGAATGTTCCCATTGCAAATCATGAAACAAGAGTCAAGTTGCGCTCCTTTGTTTTCCATTTGATCAACAGATTGGTTGTTTTATTGAAGGAAATGAAGAAAGTTGATAGCATTAAAGTCACTAATAAGTCTATTGAAAATATGATGCATCTTGTTGGAGGGGATTTTATAATTTCTGACCAGCTTTCTTACCTCTCTAATGACTAGTAGCGAGTCCCTAAACACTACTAGATATTTGATTCCAAGAGTGATAGCAATTTCCATCCCCTTCAATAAATATAACCACTCTGCATAGTTGTTGGTGTTCATCCGTAGGCCCCAAGCAAAATATTTATGTTTGTTACCCCCCAAATCAAAAATTACCCCTCCCACACCTAACCATCCAGGATTTACTTTAGAGGCCTCATCAAAGAACAAAGTATGATAATCCAACTTTGTCCACCAACTGCTGAAAATTTCCATATTCTTTCGGATCTGCCATCTTAAAGGTGTGGGTTTTTTAGCATCTTCTGGAGTAGGATTTAGAGGGAAAAGGAGATCTCTAATCCAATTTTTTTTATTGGAGTTTAACGACTCAAGATGTAAGTGTTGCAATCCTTTGGACAGAAGAGCTTCTGTCCATAATGCTTTGGAAGAGGAGGAGACTCTGATAGGAGAGAGATTCAAGTTTTCAAATAAACCTTTGTTTCTGGCTATCCATATCTTCTAGCAGACATATTTGGGGAGCGCAACCCACGCTCTCGAGAAATATGGTTTTTTGAATAAAGTACCTTGGTAATAGTCTTTCCAATAGGTGAAGAAATATTTCCAATTTGTAGGAAGAGTGATATTAAAATGAATCTCTTTAAGAGCTAAGCACCATGCCTCATTGGCTAAGGGGTAGTCCAGAAAGAGATGTTTCTGCGTTTCTTCTACACTTGTGCAAAGAATGCAGTGATATGGTCCTTCAATTCCCCTCTTTTTTAAATTCTCGGTTATCACAATTTTGTGGTGAGCTAAGAGCCGGGAAAAAAAAAATATTTTAGGGAGGCCGTCAATGTTCCATACATTTTCCCAGAGGAATTATTTTATGCTATTGTTTTGAATTGAATTGTATCTAGCCTTCACTGTGTAGATTCTGTATTTTCCCCAACTTCTAGAATATGTTAAATTGATATGGATTGGAAGCAAACCTTGGAGGAGCAATTGCAGCAAAGTGTAGTCCTTCCTCAAACGTTCTGGCGTTTCCAGGTTTCTCCACCCATCCCATCTTCCACTGCTATGCCAACATGAAATGTCATTGATCGTGGAGATTTTCTGATTGTTCATCCAGTTCATGAGGTCCATGAAGCTATCACACTGATGTGCAGTCCCCACGCAATCCTCCCAAATCCGTATTTTCCTTATGTTTCCAGTTGACCATCACAGATCATCTTGGATGATGAATGTTGCGTTTTGGAATAACTTCCAGATCGGATATGTGTTTTTGACAATTGGAATGACATTAAAGAATCTGTCTTTGTTTCCTGTTAGATATTTCTTCCTTAATGCATCCTTCCACCAGCCTGTGTTTCCCGAGATCATTTGTCAAATAATTTTTGCATCCAGTGCAAGTTTCATTGCAGCCAAATCTTTGACTCTCACTTGTCCACTGTCTTTTTTCCTGCACGTTGTTTCCCAATTGATTAGATGAAGTTTCTTAGTGCCATTGTGTTTTCCTCCTTGCCATAGAAATCATCTAAGCTATTTTCCAATATCCTGGATAATCGAATTGGGGGCTAGTGAAATGGAGAAAGTGAAGATTGGGAATGTTGTCAGAACGGCGTTGATGAGAATCAATCTCCTTGTCGGGTTGAGTTAGAGAGCTCCCAAAGAGTGAATTTTATTTTTAATTTTTTTCACCAATTCTTTCCAATCAGCTTTTTTTCTTTTTTCCTTTGTGAACCGAGATTCCGAGATATCTAAAGGAGTTCCATTTTGTACTACCTTCATATCCTAGAGTCCTGGCTATCCTGGCCATGGTTCTAGCAAGACAATTCCAACCATAAATTTTGGTTTTAACGACATTAACTTTCCCATATGAAGCTTTGAGAAAGGTGGAGATGACTTCTCTGACTCTTTTGGAAATTATGACTGAGGATCCTCCTAAAAAGATAGTTTCATCATCATACTGAGCATGATTAGCATTTTTTACTCCTCTGGTAATTTTTAGACCTTTGAGTTCTCCATTGTTTTATAGGGTCTATAGCTTCTTGCTTAAAGACTCTGCTACAATGAGATATAAAAGAGGGGAGAGTGGGATTACTTGACGAAGTCCTTGAGAGGCTTGGAAGAAGCCAACAATTCTTCCATTAACCAGAGGCGTGATCCATGGGCTGCTTATGCAGGCTTTGATCCATCTACAAAATTTTCTGAAAAATCCCATTTTGAGCATGATCTCAAATAAAAAGAAGTGATTGACCCTGTCGAATGTGTTTGCCATGCCTAGCTTGATGGCCATACCTTGTTTTTTGTGTTCCATACTTAAATGGATAGCCTCTTAGACAATGATAATATTATCCATGATCTTCCTGCAAGCAATGAAACCTCCCTGTGTTTCTGAAATAATCTTTGCCATGATATTTTTCATTCTAATAGCGAGGATTTTGGTAAGAATTTTGTAAGAGGTGTTACATAAGGAAATGGGACAGAACCTTTCCATTGAAAGAGGATTTTTTTCTTTTGGGATCAAAACCAGGAAGGTGGAATTTGTGGCTCCTCCGATTTTATCTTTTTTCCTAGTCCATTTTTGCATTTTCTTTAGATCTTCTTTGATGATGTCCCAAGCAGCTCAATAGAACTTGATCGTAAAGCCATCTGTTCCTGGGGACTTGTCAGGGTGGAGGGTCTAGATTGCTTCTATAATCTCATTTTCATAGATTTTATTTTCCAGCTCCTTGTTCTATTCATCAGAAATGATGGAGTGAATACCTGATAGCATACTAGCTTGGGAGAAAGGATCCATCTCGCCACTATCAGAATATAGCTGATTGAAGTGATGCAAAGACAACTTTTTGATATTGTCCTGCCCAGAGATAATTTGGTTATTGTTGTTTTTCAATTCGTTGATGAAGTTGAAGGTCAGTTTGATTTTGGTTTGTTTATGGAAGTAGTTTGTGTTTTTATCTCCCCCCTTTAGCTAGAGTTGGTGATATTTTATTCTTAGAAACTCTTCTTCATGTCTGGATGCTTTTAGAATTTCACAATTTAGGGCCTTTTCTTGAGCTAAGATTTCAAGAGTGATCTCTGCTGCATCCATTTTAGAGTGGAGGGTATCCAAATTGGTTTGAAGGATTTTTTTTTACAATGGTAGGTTCTGAGTAGGAGGTCGCTGCCCATTTTTTCAGGGAAGAGTGGACAACCCTGAGCTTAGACTCCCAGATGAAGCTCAAGGAACTGGAGAAAGAAGAGTTACAGGATGAGTGAATAAGATCTAGATTTTTGGTGTTGTTTAACCATAGGGGGTTGAATCTGAAGGGAATAGGCCCAAGGTTTGAAGGATAGGAGAAGGAAAGGGAGATGGGATTATGGTCAGAGGTAGCTGAAGAAATAATGTGAGAAGAAGGAAAAAAAAATAAAATTGGATGAAGGTTATACTTGCCAAAAAATGATCTAGTATTGCAACAATGTGGCCTGGTCTAGATCGCTTGTTTCTCCAGGTGTATTTCCCGTTTTTGGGCATAGGATCTAGAAGATCTAGATCTGCCATCAAATCTTCTAGTTTTTCACCAAAAGAGTGTCTGATGATCGAACCTCCTCTTTTGTCCAAACTTGATTTTGTTGTATTGAAATCTCCAGCTATGATAATGTCTTTCCCATGCAAGTCCTCCTTTAAAGAGAGTAAAGAGTCCCAAAAATCAATTTTTTCTCTGTAATGGGTAGGCCCATATACATTGCAAATGTAAATCAATTCCATATTGCTTTTTTTTGCACTTCAACTAATAACCAATGGGTGTTTTCTTTCGCTGATTTGATATTGAATTTATCTACTCTACAGAAAGTTTCTATTCCACCTGAAGTGCATCTAGAACTAATGGCCTTCCCAACACTAAATTTCCAGAAGAGAGATGACCTGCTCATAACCTCATCTTCTGGTATCTTAGTCTCCTGGACAAGAAGAATGTCTGGTTTCTCAATATTTGTGATGTTTTCCAAAGCTTCTACCTTGATTGATCCTCCCAGGCCTCTGCATTCCAAAAGACTAATTTAATTTTTTCTTGTATGTATGAGATCATGCTCGGGATCTGAAGTCTTTAGCTCTAGAAGATTTGACATTCTGTAGCAGTCTGGTATCTTCTATGTTGAGTTTCCTTTCTAGTTCTAGCTCTCTTTCTGCCTCTTGCTCTCGTTGTTTCCTTTGATATTTTCTTGCTCTCGTAGCTTGGGATGGCCCTAGCCTTGTTGTTTCCTGGGTTTCTTGAGATGATGATTGACCTGGGGATGCATGCTTTGGGTTGATCCTATTGTGATTAAACATTTATGCCCATGTTCCCCCAAGGGAAGGAGATCTTTCATATGTTTTCCCAATGTTCTCTTCATCTTCTGCCACCATATCTACCTAAGTAGCTCTAGGGGAGGCCGACCTATTAGGTACCCTTTTAGTGACCTCTTCTACCACTATTTGGGAGAGTATTGCAGGGGATTGAGTCCTACTTCCTTCTATTTTGTCTTCCTTGTTCTGAGTTTCCAGATCTAGGATTTCCCGTTCTTTAGTTTGGAGAGCTTCATATTGATTGTTGATGAAGGTTCCTTTTCTTTTTGTGGGTTGCTCCTGATTTGTTTCCTACCCTTTTATGGGGTTACTAGTAGAGGTAGGGTTTGTTTTATTTCCTCTCTTTTCTTGTTTCCAGCCTTCTTTCAAATTTTTCTCAGCTTCTTCTTAGGTATACTTAGCGCAGTTCTTTATGAAGTGTTTGTATTCATGGAATTTCCTACATTTGAATGGAAGTTTTTCGTAGTCTATCTTCTGATAGAATTCCCATCCATCCATGTATAGATTAACTCCTTCCGGTAGTCCTTTCTCTAGGTCTACGTCTACGTAGATCCTGGCATAGGAGAATAAAGGGCCTTTTGGTTCGGCTTTGTCTATGTATCTTCCTAAAGAATTCATGATCGTCTACAGGGCTTCATTATTCCAGCAATGGAGAGGTAAATGAGGTAACCGGACCCAGACCGACACTGATGAAGGGACATCCTTTTCTGGATCAAAGGATAGGGTCCATCAATTGAGATAAAGACCTCGAGGTCCCATGAAATAAGGGCCACTTCGGAAAATGAGATCTTTAACTTCCTTGTTTTTGAACAAAAAGGTGCAAAAGCCTTTTCCACAGAAACAGTGTTTCAAACCCTCAGTGATGAGAGGCATCCATTTTTTGGAAATCCATATCTCCATGGATTTCAGCGAAGGCTAGATCCCTGAGAACTATCCAATTAGACCTCGCTCGCTTAGAGCTAGATCTTTCATTCATGAAGCTGCTGACATGATTTGAAATTTGGGCACTGCTACTCGCTTCACAAAGTTAGAAACTGGAGTTAGCGTTGTGGGAGGAACCAGAGTGGAGGCTACCAAGGCATGGAAAGAAAGATCCAAGTTTCTACGAGGTTCCTTCAAAGGAGGATCGAGAGGTTGAGAAGCCATGCAGCTAGCTTAACCTCAAATCCAACGGCAACAGAGAAGCTCGAGGTGAGGAGGGACTTCGATGCAAAAGCTGCAGTGCAGAGGGGTTGCTTGCAAGGATCGGGCATGTCCCATCCCTCGTGATCATAGCCTCAGTCCTCATGAATCTAAAAACCTGTGCATCAGTCCATCCTCACTCATCTCCTTTGGTTCACAATGAGTCAAATATTATTGATGTAGTAAAAGGAGAATGAATATACACACTGAACAAATCCAACCACACAGGAAACGGATGAGTATAACTCAAATAATTACAATATCATTGTCATTAATTAAATTTGGTGTTACAATAGTTTACATAAGGAAGAATTCGAATCCATTAGGGAGGAATTCGAATCTACCAACTGGATGTGACTATACCTAACTGACTAGCTAACTCAAGATGTCTCAATCAATATCAGAGTCCAAATGGTTAACTACAGATGTCTAAACAACTCACAAAATTAGTAATAAATAGTTAACTCAGTCTAACTAAATTGGTAGGTGAGAAAAGGCGCCTAATCCACATGCATCCATGCATAACTAACGCTAACTAAACTGATTGTGATCTAACTGAATATAACTGGAAATTAACTAAGTTTAATGTGTTCCAACTCCAACTAACTGAAGGAGGTTGGTGTCGAGACTCCCAGTAGCTCCTAAAATGTAGGGATTGGCCTAGGAGGTGCCTAATCTGATGCATGCAAGTGCAGTTAGTGGCACTTAGCCTCTATCAGTGTTCCCCACACTCTAGTAACTGGTACATGTGGACCCAATGGTACTAGTGGACTTAATTAATTAATTAAAAATCCTAAGTTAGGCTAAAATAATCTAATAGACAGTCTGGTCAAGGGAGTATTATAAATACTAACAATCAGATACCCACATCCACACTTGAAGGTCTTACCAGGTTGGGTAGGTCCTGATAAGTGGTAAGGTCTTATGCGTGTGTATGTGTGCTTATACTATACTATATACATGTACTTGTAGCACAAAGAGCTATATTGTGGATTATCAAGTGTTGTAATGCTAACAAAGGAATGCTTCTTTTTGGAGGACAACTTGGTTTGTATGCTAACGGTTCTTGAGTTTTATTCAACTTCCTGGAATGTGAATAAGGGCTCCTTCTTTTCACTGGGCATTTCTTTTGTTTTTACCATTTTTGCGGTTTTAAGGGGATTTCTACTTGTTACCATGTTCAAATAAACCTTGATAGAGTTTCCATGGACTAGACTAAGCCATAAACATAGAAGGATTTTACTTTATTGACTAAGGTTTGAGTGCCATAGAATTTGTGCAATGGAGATTTAAAAATAAATTGATTCTTGTAAGTATTTTGAAATGAAATAATGAGCACTTTCCTAAAGTCTGTTAGAGACTCAGACAGTGCCTGCTAAGGTATAAGCTGCGTGTTGGATTTGGAATTTTACTTTGTGAGGTAATCGTTGGATGTGAAATCAATACTTGGGTGTATTCATTGTTAACCGAGAGTGGAAAACCTAAAAATCTACCTGCTTCTATTAGTTTCCATCTATGAAATTTGATTATAGTTTTCATATATACAGAGATCTTAATAGATGGACAAAGAAGCTACACCTATTTTTAACAAAATATATATGTTGAGCTATCTCTTTTTTATTTTCTTCAAAGGAAAACCTTGTATAAAACCCTCCAAGTACTTACCTATGATCCACAAATGGTAAATGGAGTAAACTCTCAGTGCCTAATTTCCAAGGACCTAACTCTAATGGGATCAAGCCTAGTTGAACCCATGACCTCATCAACCTGGGAAGAGATCTCACATCTAGATCATGACTGTTTGAGCTAACCACCAAAGATAAATTAACATCTCTCTTCAAACTGAGAAGTAAACCTTAGCTATTGAATGTAACAAGACAAGGGAACATTGTTGTTGTAAAAGCAAACATAGAGAACCTAAGCTATTCAACTAGCTTCATCGACTAGTTTCTATTTTTTGTGGATTGTAAATTTGTTAGGAACTTGATTACATAAAATGATACCAACAAATAAAAATAAACAACTTTTGTCTAAGATATAGGGTAAATGAGAAAATGATCTCGTTAAAGAAAAGAAATTGCATCTGAAATTTGGAGTAAACGGTTCAATTAATGAGAGCTAATAGTATTTAGTGTTTCATTGCATCTAAGTATATATTTCAGCACGATATTGAGGATTAAGAGCGGAAGATTAAAAAATAATAAAGAAAAATAAGATGTGATTGCAAATAGAAGCCATTTTGTGCACCATCAAACATATGATATATCGTATGGCTAATGAATGGGTTATGTTTCTCCAGTTAGCCATCATAAAACCTAATTTTTACTAATGTGATGATTTTGAAATGTAACGAAATCCTTACAATTGAGGTAGATTGTCCATTAGATATACTTCAGAGCCAAGTCAGATGGGGATATGGGATACATAGGACATGTGGATACAAGTATCTAACCGACATGGGACACATCGACCCCAGAAACAAGACACGAGGGACACACGCGTGCGTGTGCGCGCACGCACGCACACACATATATATTAAAAAATCACATATCACAAATACACAAATGAAATATAGACATAAAGATCCAGTTTTTTTTAGAAATTAGAAACTGGTTACTTGTACAACTTACGAGTTTATGGTTGTATGCTTAAAGCCACTTATTGATTTAAATTTCTTTTTAATGTCAAATATGAAATGCTAAATACCAAACAAGATATTGATTAGATTTTTACCAAACAGGGGCCTAGGTTTTACATGGATTGAGTTTCTAGTATTGACAGTACAATGAGTCTCTTCCAATTTCTCTCATTGTGAGTTGTAGCAAGGTGGCTCAGACTCAGACTCCATTCATCCAAGCAAAATCGTGTGTTAAGCATGGGAATATTTATATACCTTATTTTAACGCTTGGATTAGGAAGTTCCAACAAAATTATAGGGCATTAAGTCTTGACTAATGTCCTTGGAGGATCAAATTCGAGATTCGAGGTAGAGGCAAGGGATAGAGCCTAGAGAAGGGGGAAACAGGGTGCTATAGATGAATAGGATCCCAATATAGGTAATGATTTTGATGATTTGTAGTTATTTATTATAGCATGAAGTTTTTGGACTATACAGGCTATTTAGAGCCTCTGTGTTTAAGTATTTTGGGTCAAATATGGATTGCACTCGATGTCCTATAAAGAGAATCCCCCACCCTCTATTTTCCTCACACTATATTCATTGAGATTTTTTGAGCATTTGGAGTAGAATCGCAAGATGAGCAATTAGAGGTTTTGGAGCTTGTTAGGCAGTCTTCTTGGACTATTTGTAGTGGATTTTACATCTAATTGAGGAGGCTACACACTCAAGCATTGTTTCAAAAAAAATAAAAAATCATACGCGTGTGTATTATTCTGGAAAGTTGGATGACTTCATCTAATGCTTAACTCAACACCCAATAATCTCCCCAACAGGTGTTTGATTATATAGATTCCCACCTTCTCTACCCAACACAGCAATGGGTTATACCCTCTTAATGTTGGTAATGTGGTTGCATCCTAGACCTCAACACAATAGGGAATCCATGGAATACCATGTAACACTTTGAGGCTTTAGGATCCAACAAATATACGACCTTACACATGGCACTATAGGAACAACATTAGTGTACCC
Source organism: Pseudotsuga menziesii (assembly GCA_001517045.1). Classification (NCBI taxonomy): domain Eukaryota; kingdom Viridiplantae; phylum Streptophyta; class Pinopsida; order Pinales; family Pinaceae; genus Pseudotsuga; species Pseudotsuga menziesii. The sequence goes on along the minus strand of LPNX010950364.1, from coordinate 199,041 downwards.
ACCCATTAACTCTAGTTACTAAATCTTAACCAATTTTACTATGACAAACAATCACATCTTCACACACATTAAAAAAAGGCATAAGGAGTTCTACACTCTTCTTCATATACCAACATCTGGGTACAAATCATGCTCTTGCATTCAAAATTAACCATGAACATACTAACTCATGAATGCATTAAAATATTGTAACAATATTTTTATACCCAAGGCTTCGTTTCATTGCCTCACTTTGACATAAATAACATACATGCATTCAATGGTTCTTACAACATATCAATGAATATATTAATCATGGATGAAGGAATTCTTACTAATTCCCTTTCAATACTCCTGCATTATTGGGATAACAAATTGTATACCAGTATGGTTGTTGGAAACATTGTTGAGTTTACCTGATAAGATGATGCCTCTAGGGGTCTAACATGATACCTACATCAACCTCTTGAAAATATCACACTTTGCTTCTTCCTTTCCCTTTTCTCTGTGAGGTTGGCAGTCTTGAGCAGCTGCATCATCAACAAATCAACAACCATGATTAGTCCTTATGTCACACATATCACCTATACCACATATATCACTACCAATCAGCTTGCAACATCACACTCATGCTAAATTAATTGTATGCATACACATTACAAAAAATTCCAATGTGCCTACTAGTGTATACATATCTCAGCTATACTAACCTTTTCCATTTTCAACATTTGTATGCCTGAAAATAAATCACATTAAACATTTCGTAACAAATCAACAAGCAAAGGTTTTAAGAGATTCTAGATTCTCATTCTCATTCCTATGCATATAATGGAATTCAACAGCATGGATGTCTTGTTCCATGACTTTTCCCATTACTAACTTTTTCCTTACTATCCACCTACATCCTATTTTGTTGCTATCTTTCCTTGGTATATCTGTAGCATTTGGATTCCTTAGGATGCCTTGCATTCATATTGAGGGTCTATGGCTCACACCCTCCTTTTATGCTTAAGTATGCCTCTCCTTATATATTGGTATTTATATGATACCTCTCTTTACCTTGCTTCTTGTTATTTATAATAAGAGTTATAGCAACCTAGAGCATCGCAACTCTTCACCATCATCTCTTTGTTGCAGTCATATTACATATGATAATTAGGATCATTTTTAGTCTACTTGTATGTTTCAGTTTTCCTATACCTATTATGGTCACTTTGAGGTATTCCATAACCAACTCCAAAATACAAGAGTTCCTATGGTTCCAAAATATTCAATTGGTCACCATTAAGGAATTACATGCATCTTGGCATGTTACACCAACTACCATTTTATCCAATACTTCATGCACCTTTCCACTTGGAGGAGTTCATTCACCATTAGAGGTTTATTCATGCTAGATTTGAGGACCCTCCCCCTTGTTTGATTGTTATTGCACATTATCCCATGGTTTTGGTTGAGGGGTTCACCTTTTGGTGATCTTTTTTCCATTTGGAGGTGCTTCGATCCTTTGGAGGCCTTTCTATTCTATTTTGGGAGGAGTTGTCCCACATTCGAGGGTTCCTTCTTCGAGAATGATGCTTTATATATGGGGCCATCCTCACTTTGAGCCCTTCTCACATGATTTACTCCAGCTTTTTGGAGAGTGTTCATTTATTGGAGGGACTACTTGCCACATGGATATGTACTTTATGGATGAGTTTCCAAGGTGGCACACATGTTGAGGCACTTAGGTATATTTTGTTATCATGTGTGGGTTTAATGGCACATATTTTAATGCAACTCTCCACTTAGAGGAGGTCATTCACCATTAGAGGTTTATTCATGCTATATTTGAGGGGTCTCCCCCTTGTATGATGGTTGTTGCACATTATCACATGGTTTTGGTTGAGGGGTTCACCTTTTTGGGCCCATTTTCCATTTGGAGGTTGATCGGTGGCTTTGGAGGCCTTTTTATGCTATTTTAGGAGGAGTTGTCCCACATTCAAGGGTTCCTTCTTCTAGAATTATGCTTGATCTATGGGGCCATCTTCACTTTGAGAAATTCTCACAAGATTTACCCCACCTTTTTGAAGAGTGTTCACTTTTTAGAGGGACTACTTTCCACAAAGTCATTGAGCCATCCACATAGTTTCAAAAATAAAGGCCTACAAACAATATTTCACATGAGGACTATTGTAGCTAAGTGAGGCATTGATTTGAGGATGCAAAATGATCCATTAATCCCATATTTTTACAGCATATTTATGTGTAGACCTAAGTATTGTACAATCACCTGCACAACCTCTAAAATCCATAGGAATGATGTATAACAAAGCAAGTTCTACTCCCATTTTCATAATAAAATTAATGTTTGATACGTTAGTTTTGAACATGGTGACTTAATGGATTATTTGATCAACAATTAGAGTCATTCTAAATTTATAATTCAAAAGGACATCAGTATTCAAGTTGCCAAGTTTAAATAAACAATGTAGTGCTATTACTTATCAGGGAAATCTCATGGTTCATAATATTCCGGATTAGCTTGGAAGAAAAATGTATTAAAATAAGGGACACTAACACATGTACAAACTTTTAAGGAAATATATATGACCACTTGCCCTAAATATAATGGAGCGATCACCTTTTGGAATCCTATAGGATGGAACCACATCCACCTTCTTAAGGTTTTTATTTGCATTCTCCATACCTTAAGGAGGGTGTGCACTTTGGGAATAACCCACATGAGAATTCATGTTATATTTGATGGAAATCCATTTTTTGGAAGGATTACACCTAATGTAAAACCTAAAGGAATCAAATCTAGATGAGTATAACTGTTCCCAAGTACTCAATTAAGGGGTTTTGTTGCATTCCATTCCTTTAGATACATCATTTTTTAACCCTAAGAGAAATTTGACCTCTATGTCTAGTGTAACGACCCTCCACGGGGTCCAAACAAAACCACTAAACATGCATGCATATTCATAAAACTAGATCTAATAAAAATTGTAGTACATCTAAATTTTTCATTCTACGACAATAAACGAATTCAAATAATTTTAACATACCTACAAATCGCTAGTCGTTGATGTTTGAGGATGAGGTCGAAGGTTATTTGTCCTCGCTCCGCTGTTGTTGTAGTCGTCGAATTTCCATTCTTTGATAACCCATCGATTTCCTCCCTACCATACCTTGACGGGTACTCTCCTTCCCTCGGGACTGACAATATGTGGCTAGAAATGACAATACAGCGCCAGACTGTTGTTGGGAGGCTCCCAACCTTGCTTACGTTGTATTCAACCACACTCTTCTGCAATCGCCTCTAAGTCACAAGATTGATCTGTGCTCACACTATGGCAATCGGAAGAGGAAAAAGTCCCCTCTCTCTTCCTCCTTTCCTCCTTTTATTAACCCTTTTGTTAATAACAATGCATCCATGCATCACTTTAGTTTAACTCATTCTTTACTTAATTGTTTTATTTGTTTATTTTATTCACTCAACCTTATTTTGTTATCTTAGGTTATCTTTTACTTAGTTTTAATTTTAGTTTAGTTTCAATTATTTATTTATGATATTTATTTATTTATTCCTTTATTATTATTATTTTATTTTATTTAACAAACCAGATATGTTTATGTTCTTTAAGACCAATTTTTATTAATTCTCTTTAGTTCATTTAGGTGTTTTATTACCACCACATTCTCGTTGCGGCCAGAATTATCAAGGCGTTATGCTCCCAGCATGCCCTTTCCATAATTCCCACAGGCGGGGAGTTGCTTATGACGACTGAGCCAATGTTACCTCAGTTCGCCTACCCTGCGAAGAACCAGGTGGTTCCTGAGGAATAGGGTCGAATCCTTATTGCGTGCCCCCTGTATAATCATCGTGAGTGACCGAATTGTGGCCTACCCTCACGGCATGCGCATCTAATGAGCTAGAGTTTTCCTCACTCTATTCAAAGCTCATCGTGTCGCCCGTTGCTAGACTTACACATATAATTACTCAGCCCCGTCCTTGATGTGGGTCGATTGGCAATCGTCTCCCATCACCTGCACATATAACACCCTGTGCATCAAATCTCATAAAATAATATTTTAATCATAACATAATTATTTGTTGACCTCAATTGTCCAGGTTTCCCAACTCATTCAGAGTCCATGCATGCCAGTGCATCAAAACATATCAAAATTTAATAACATTACAAACAATTTTGGTATCACTTGCCATAGTCGTTGACTCCCTTAGAGTCTTTTCATACTGATGCTCTCTTTCTGTTCATGTACCTGCATTTCCTGTCACACTCAACAGACCATCAGAGTGCATGCTACACAATACTTTATTTGTCAATCATTCAAATATATACAACTTAACTCTTGCTTGATAACTTCACATAATTTCTCATTCATTCACAATAGAATCATCCATATAATCGCATTCAAAACTAACCAAATCTTAATTCATTTATCATGTAATCCATAACTCATGCCCTTTTGTTTAGGTCATATCTCATCAGTAGCTAATTGTTTCATTCCTTTCCGGGTCATCCAAAACCGGATTCCCTCCAATAATATGTCCCTACAATAATTTTTAGATATCAAAATCGTAAGTAGCTAGGTCATTCATCATAGAACGCCCTCACGGATTATTCATAATAATCTCAAAAGTCAAGGTAAAAATAGGGTG
>LPNX010950364.1:144844-194374 GCA_001517045.1 Pseudotsuga menziesii | reverse complement strand
TAAGACCTCGGTCGAGGGCTTAACAAGACCTCGACCGAGGTGCATTTTTATGTTTTTGCCGAAATGTGCTTGCCAAAAAGTGTTACCCAGGTTCGTGGAATCACCCGTGTTACATACACCCCCACTTCAAGAAACTTCGTCTTGAAATTCTATAATAAGTATGGATATTTTCTATATGTTTCCAATGCATCCTCTTAGGTTGAAGTTTTGGGACTATATCTATCCTTGATATTTGATCCTCATACATGAATCAGGTCATGCTAGTTTACACAGTGACACTAACCATTATTCTTTAGTATCAAGTCATCATTTCTATTTATACATAATTATTTCAGTAAATTATTTTTCCTATCCTAAATGGGGCATTACATACTCCCCCTCTTTAGGAAACTTGGTCTCGAAGTTAATAAATTTTTTACATTTAAATTCTTGATCTCATTTTCTTCTATTTTCATCAAATAACCATGGCCATAAGCCCTAGCTTTTCCACCTTCATTGATTTTGTATTTCATCCAACATGGTCCTTACACACTCTCCACAATTCCATAGCAACTTCACATAGTGTAAATCGAGGAGTACTTTTCTCTAAATGTCAATACTAACTTAGGCTTCCAACACCTCCTAATCATCCACAAGGATGTGTGATATCCAATTAAGCTACAGACTAGATCAAATTAATAGCCACATAATAAGGTTCCTAATCACTTTTAGCACAATCAAATCAAAGTAAGAATTCAATTTGAATCAACTATTTCTCCTCCAATACAAGAGGTTAACATCACACAATCATCAATAAAATACAAATTTTTAGGTTACATTCAAGAATTATCGAATTGGGGTGATGGTCACATTGTCAACATCGATGTATAAGTCATTTTAACCTTTGCATAAGACTACTTTCAAACCATAGATTTAATAAAGTTAATTTCCAACATGATACGATTTCAAAGTTCGTAACCTAACAACTTAGTCGAACATATTAAATTTTTTAACTTTTAGCCATTTCATTAGCACGTCATGTCCATCTCAAGGAGTTGATCATGTTCTTGTTGTATTTCATCATTTTTGTTGTCATACGACTACTTTGACATACTTTTCCAGTCATTCCTTATCATATCCTAATCTCAGTGAGTTTTGTCATAAGCACTAGTCGACATTTTCATTTAGGCTTCATCATGTCAGGAGATTATCCTCATTGTGTTTAGTTGGTTGTGTTGTTCATATCTATTATTCATATATCAAGTCATAGATTTCATTCGCCCCTTCAACTGGTTTTACACCTTGCATATTACCATGTGATAGTCAAGTCATTTTTGTAGTTTTCCTGGCTCACTCAATTAAGGTGTGAATTGAAGAAGCAAAAAAATGTCTCATTTTTCTTCATTTTTTTTCTACATTAATATTCTTATCCCTGTTAAACCTTTAATTCTGATTTAACCTTATCTAAAACTCTTTATGTTTCAATTAGCACATGTATAAATTATAATTCTTCTCTTATCCATGACGTAAATAACCTGCAATACTTTTCAATGTATCTAGGTGTATAATTACAATTCCTTCAACATAAAATGACATGTTCTCTCTACACCCATAAAATCTATCTTCCTTCCAAATTCTATAAAACACATGAAATGCAACTTTATAACATGTGTCATTTATTTATTTATTTTTTATTTATCACTTGTAATATATTTAACTACACTTCTTTGTGTACTATCTCAAATATTATCAATTGCATGATTTGTCTTCTCTAATTTATATATAAAAACATATATCTTTCCATTATATCATCATAATAACCCATTTAATTTACATAAAAAGTATTTTCCATATATTCTAAATATGTATAAAGATTTTCATCAATATATATATACGTATCAATTGCGATAGTCTTTCCTTATCCTATATCATATACAATTATTTCATTATCCATACATGTTATTCCTCTCAATATGACGTATTTATAGAATGCCATAAACATAGTCCTTCTCAATATGCATAAATTATAATTAAATGTATAATTAGAAGGGATGTTCATATGTATAAAGTATTGTTGTGTATCCAAAATAAATTCTATCTAATTATATGCCCCCTTCGTTTCCATATTTGAGAAATATCCATCAAAACACTAATATTATATTACATTACAATAACTAGAAATAAGTATTGCCACTAATAGAGCTAGTCAAAGCCCCCGTTCCTTGGTGGATACCTCGTCGTCGATGGATACGGAGAGAATTGTAATTCAAGTTATAAAATAGGTATACATTGGATTGAGTTTGTAATTCAAGTTATAAAATAGGTATACATTGGATTGAGTTTATCGTGTTAGAAAGAAATATGGAAAATTATGTGATATAATCGAATCTCTCTTAAATAGAGGTAAGATATAGATAAGAGTTGTTTTTAAATTGATTTCAAAGTCCATCCCTATGAAATCAGATTGACCTATTTGCCTGACCATTTGCACCGATTGGACAGCCGACAACGCCCGACCATAAAATCTACCAAGGATTTTGCAGCTCAAGAAAAATTAAAAACATTAAAGACCTCACATTATCCTTTTATATTTAAGAAAAAAAATCTTGTCCATTTGTTGTGAATCTAAACTTAATATTTTTCAGTCAGAAGAGAATGTGTAACCAATAAAATTTTCCATTTTGTTTTTAATTCTTTCATTACCCTTTATGTTCATAAAGTTTGACTATGAAGCTCAAACATTTATGGATATTAATCCATCGAAAGGAAATGAAACAACAATTGTAAAATACTGAGAAAACACAACGGATCTCATTAAAGTCAAATCATACTCAGAACCATCAACTCATATTGCAAATGCCCAACATAAAATCAGCAAAAATAAGAAAAAGGTTTTAGAGGTGTACAGCCTCAACGGTCACATGCGAACGAGAATTAATTAGAGATGCATAACGAGAGGAGGGAGGGATAATTAAAAGTCCCAAGCACTAATTTTTGCTTCAAGGGAACGAATCAACAAGACAATGATAAATCCTGTGACCCGATCATGAAGCGTCCTTCAAATTATATCACAGAAAAATAAGAGATTTAGTGAAGGTAATCCAGGTGGCTTATTTGTATATTTCCCTCTCCATAATTTCTCTCTTCGACGATTTAGAGATTTTATGAAGGGAAGGAAACATACTCTCCATACTCTTTCAGACTAACATTCTCTGATTTGTTGCACGATGCAATCCAGTTTCTATACGTCCCGTTGTTGCGAGCCTTCTGAAGCCTTGGACAGAATTCCACATGAAACAAAGAAAGTTGCAATACCTGACCAACAGTGGGCCTGTAACAACGTTACTGTTTCTGTAATTTAGCACCAATACTGAAGAAACAGGCCAAAGACCAGATTCTTGGATCTTCCTTTGCTGCGCTAAATTTGCGGTGTAACCCCGTACATGCTGGACGTTCATTTTCCGTCCAGATTCCAGAGCAGTCATCCCTTCTATTTCCTTCTTTTCTTTAAATATTTCGGTCCCGTTTGTGTCAATCTGTGAACCATGGAAACCACGGGATCGAATCCCTGGGACTGTGATTCGGTTCAGCGTTAGTGAATCAAATCAACTCTCGTAAGGTGATTTGCCTCTCTTATTCGTTCCATAGTTTTCATCTGGCTCAATTGGGAGGTCTATCTATATTTCTTTTTAACATATGAAAACTAACCAACCGCCTTCTCCCATGCAACTAGAATGCATACACCTTTTTAGGCGACCACCACGTGTACGGTGCTACAGGTATCAACGGATTTAGCTCCCATGTCATGCCAAGGATCTGCTAATTCCTCTAACCTCAGGTAATGGATGGTCATGGACGTTGGAATGGATTTTCCAGTGGAGCTGTCTAGCTAGGGACTTTTTGACTTTCAGGCTGTTTTGATTTAATCTATAAAATTTGTAATTTCTGTTGTTTTCTTTGGGCGATTTTAAGCTTAAAAATGAAATTAGGTGATAAGAAAACCCTCAACATCCACACTCCATACAACATCCACACTCTGTAAAATCTAGCAATATTTTTGAGGCGTTTAGAAAATTCAGTGAAGTTTTATGACAAAAAACTGATAAAAACCAACTGAAATTAGAGATCAAAAAATCCCCACAAAACATTGCCATACAGTCTGAGCATCTAATCGAATATATATATGTATATATATATACACGTGACCTACAACAAGAACATTACTCATCGTTCAATCTGAGATCTTGAGTTTGCATGATCTCATTATACCTAATTATTTTGTGCATTCAATTTGCGCCATTCAATAAGCTGTTATGTGGAGTAGAGTGAACAAAAACTCCTCTAAGATTACACGTGTTCTCTCCTGGTGTGATAATTAAAAAGAATTATTATATAACAAGAATCAATTAATCTCGCTAGATTTTAAGACATTTGATTTGATACGAAAGTATATAAGGCCGCCTGGCTGTCTTTATGCTTGCTCGCTTGCTTCGCAGGATTTACGAAATCACTCAAGAGCTAGTGTCGACATCAACCATATACCACGGTAAAATTCCAGGTGAGCACATCGTAATCAGAGCAATGGATTCTAACCGGGTTTATGTTGGAAAAAAAAACTTAAGCTATAACATACAGAATTAATACAGCCGATAATTAGCGATTATAATAGTCACACCGAAACCAGACCGAGGGCCAGATCCAGGATAGTTAAAAACACACTATGTAGACGAACACACAGAATCAATACTTACCAGCCACCCCGATTAATCTTTTAATGTAACAGCTTCAAAGAGGGCGAAAACATATTTGATATAAATCAGCTTAGATCCAAATCCTTGGCTTTATCAAGCGTCGAGAGGAATCAAATCTCTTGAGGTGCAAACCTCTTCTTAGGTATTGCAGTCAATGAGCTATCAACTTTGGTGTGTCTATACATAGCGATTGATTTGATTCAAACCAAAAGACACATCTTTTTATTTAAGGTCCAATTACAATATTTTTATTATTAATTTTTAATATTATTTATGGCCGACATATAATATTTATTATTATTTTTTATTTTGTTAGGAACGGACATTACAACATCTCTCCATACATGGTTTTAAAACCATATGCAAGTCCCTCCTAAAAACCATGGGTTTTAGGAGGCCTTGCACATGGTCTTAAAACCATTTGCAAGGCTCTCCTAAACCATGTACAATAAAATCATGGGTTGTGTTGTCCGTCGATTGCACACCAGCAGTAGAAACTTTCCGAAAGTTGTCTCCTCAGTTGAGAAAGTTGGAGAGGTGTAACCTTGGGGGAAAGCACAAAGCTAGGTACAGTCACCTACTCGTAGCTCCTTCGTTTAGGCTAACTTCTAATGAAGCCAAGGGGGGTAGTCCCTACTAAAAGAGTTTCTATGGCTCTTAAGTTGGTTTTAAGTGTTTCTAACAGTTACGGATGCAGATGGGTTTTTTTTAGGAGTTTGTTATGATGAACGAAGATTGCATATTAGATAACTAAAAAATAAACATGAGACAAAAGAGCAATCCACGTTGCTATCACAAGACTTACAAGATAAACAATATGTTGAGAACTCACGAAATAATATAGCATTCAAAGATATAAACTTTATTCAAAATATCCAATGGACAAATGGCCTAGATAATCAATAATGCATAAAAGAACCGACCAGTGCCTTATGGAGCCAACTTATCAGAAATGCTTGAGCATACTGAGGATGTGAGTCTCAAAATAGTGCCAATGAATGTGTATTGCGATTAATCTTGGTTTATTTTAAAGCTTTTTAATGGTCTTGTTTAAGTTTCAACAAAAGGTATCAAGAGACCAACCGGGAAAGTCTTCCAAGTTACTCCATCCGAGACATGACGGTCCGCCCAGTATCTTAGGCTGGTTTCACGAAGATTGACCAGCTAGCTGAGACTCTAGACAGCGGGGAGTTCCAGCACCCTTACTAAAAATGACTTGTGAAACTTTCTACAACGCCGGTGCATTGGTTATGGGGTAAAATTTTATTATGTTGAGTCTTGTAAGATTAATAGTTCAATGTTGTTTCTAGGTATTCCGATTTTTAGGTCGGTCAGAGCATACTCCGGCAAGGAAACAACGAGATAAATTAATTAGGGGGGAATGTGCGTTGCAAAATTTTATTAAGTAAATTAATTAAAACCCTCCAAAGAGCGCTCTTGACTTTGTCTTATGACAAGAGTTCAATAGTCTTAGCTAAACTATATGCTTGATGCAAGAAAATGTAGTGGGAATGCTCTCCGATAGAGAATGCTCTTGACTTGGGTTCCGGCAAGTTCAAGAGACTTAGAAATTATTTGATTAACTTGCAAACAATAGAATGCATGAAAATAAAAAAATGACAGTTAAACAAACTCTCTGACAAAGAGCACTCTTGATCCACCTTACGGTGAGATTCAAGAGATTTTTGTTCTTTTTAAGATTAACAATTATAGAAAAATATATACAACAATTAAGTAAAGTGCAAGTAATAAAATCTAATCTAGCAATTAGTAGTTATACTTAATGAACAACTAGCAATTAGTGGAAATAAAAACTAAGTCTAACCAGAGAACTAAGCTAAGTGCTTTAAGTTAAAACTACACTAAGTAAAAATGAAAAGGGAACACAAGACAAGGCTTCCCCCAAATAGGGGAAGTAGAAAAGATGGGAGGCTTGCTCCCACTAGCATTTTTATTAATAATTTACAATGCTTGGGGATTTTAACCCTTGAAGAAAACTTTAAAAAAAATTAAAATGGTGAAGAAGCCCTAATGGGTTGTACAAAAAAAAGGATGTGGTTTGTCTTCTTGTTGGGAACTTTTTCTTCAATATTTTCAAGTCTTTAGATTTGTCTTTGGTTGACCTCTTCTTCAGTATCTGCTCAAAACAAACAATGACTCAAGCACCCATTATTAGTTAATAAAATCAAAGTAAATCTAGATGCGAACAAAACTGAAATTATTCTAAGTGCAAAAACTATCCTTTTAAAATGCAAATTTTTTAGTCTTTTTGAAGCAAAACTAGATACAAAACTTTTACATGCAAAGTGGAAAAGATGAAGAGGGTAAAATGGGGCAAAAAGAAAGCCAAAAATAGGGCTGAAATAAGTGAGGAAAAGAGGGAAAATGGGAAAGCAAACAACAATAAAGAAGGAAAAGGGGAAAGCGAACAGCAGTAAAGGAGGTTGCAAAAGAGAGAGAGAGAGGAGAAAAGAGGGCAGCGAAAGAGAGAGAGAGAGAGGGGGGGGAAATGAGGAGAAGGTAGGAGGACAAAAACGAAAGGAAAAGGTTTAGGGCTTCCATGGTAGCAAGTAACCGAGTTTTAAGATGTAGTTTTGAGAGATGGATCTTCGAACTAGTGCCTCTTGCCAAACTTTTTTAGGCTTGAGATCAGCTTTAGGAGGCCTTGAAATACACAAAATGTCAGAAAAATAGTTCTTTTGAAGAGATGAGAGAAGCAACCGAGCTCAAACTTCTCTTCAAACCTGGGAGATCTGCACAAGAAACCACTTACAAACACATCTTGATCAAATATTGTATGCAAAGAAAAATGGGATTAGAAGAGTATAAGTATTTCCAACTACAATCCACTCCTTCAAAATCACATAAAACCCAACATAAATGGACAAACTGAACTCAAATGCCAACCCTATGGACTTAATAAAGCCTTCTAAGCTAACAATTTGATCAAAATAGTGAAATATAAGTAATACCAAGAACAAAATCACCTTGATACAGATGAAGCACTTCCCATAACAAGAATCAACACACCATACGGACCTCGAAAGTCACTTTATTTTCAATAGCAAAAACTATAACACAATTACAATATGGCAGAGTAAGTTTGCTCAAACAAATCCACGAAGAATAGAGCTCCAAGAGCCTCTATTTATACAAAAATCTACAACCCAAAAACCTAAAACGAATTGGCTTTGAATAGAGCCAATAACATAGTAAATAGATTTTATTTCCCCATCAAACTCCATGTCAAAGGGTGGCTTGGAGTACAAACTCCAACAAACAACACGAGCTGCATTGAAGTGGATGGGGAGGTGGCCTCCACCATGGCAAGGCGCCCCCACCCTTCCTTTGGAAACATCAACCATCGAATATGAGCCGGCCTAGTGTATCAATGTGCACCCAAAAGAGAGCCGAAACAAATCAGCACGAGCCCTTTGTGGGAATTACCGCTGACCTGAAGCTTTGTAACTTGTGTGCGTTGTGAGCCAAGCCAAATGAGGTGGCCACGAAACAGAGAAGGCCCACCAAACAAACCATTCGGCGCTAATGATCCGTGATCTCATGCAATCCTGGGTTGACGTGGGCACATATCCTTCACGTCACGTGATCCTCCTTTATATTAATTCGTAGCTTCTTTTAAAGAACGATGCATTGCATATTATGTGCACGGTATATTATGTAATTAACCAAGGTTATAACTTCGCGCTGGATAGAGGAGGCTCCACACTCCACACTCCATACCATCGCATCCACTAAACCATGCTTACGGCTACCTTTGCTTTTGATGTCACCCTCTTAATAAACAATTCACATGCACGGAATATATATTATCACATGGTTTTAACATTATATGGCTACGTTAAGTGGATGGGTTCATTTATCCCACTCATCGCTACCACATACCACGCTAATGTGAGCACTTACCCTCACGTCACTTCCCTTTGAAACTAATTCGTAACCATACCTTTTATCCAATGTTTTGGTCATATCATATATTGAAGTGGTTACATGGCATGAGGGACCCACCTCCATGTCACCATTTACCAATAAAATATTTGATTTTGACTTTTTTAAATATTTTGACTAAGTGTATTATGTCCACTTTTAGCATTAAAATGCTATTCTAAAGTTCCTTTAGCCAAATACTGTGTTACAGGGTGTTTCGGTTGACCGAGTGATGGTGAAAGTGACCCCTAAGGTGAAGACGCTGCTCCGGGCTTGAAAATGAGCCCAACCATGCTGAAAACAGACTCTGAATCAGTCTTTTATTATGTTTTGAAATTTTCCATTTAAACCATTAAAAATGGCTTAAAAATGGAAAAAATTATTTTTCTCGAAATCCGACAAAACTCTAAGGGGACCTAGTACATGTTCATATGACTCAAGCGGAATGCCTAGCATGAGAAAAAACATTGACACGAAGGCTCTAATAATCTCCTAAGGCCGAAACACCAAGACAACTACCCCAACTTTGGAGGACCGAGTGAAAAACTCAGAAATTATTGGTCGTTTGTTCAACATCCAATAATAACCAAGGGAAAAAACACTCTGGGCTAGTCGGCTTGATGCCCAAGTCTGAGAAGCCGAGCCTTTTACAAAAATTTAAATGCTAGGACATTTTTTACATTTTCCCTAAGGGGATATGAACATGTATTTTACAAAAAATAAAAAGTTTAGCCAAAAGATGGCTAACTCTGGAACACACTGAACTTCTGAACTCTGGAGATGAGCATTCATCATGATAGATAACTGGCGGCTCAATAGGAAGCTCAACTATTGTACAAAATAGTTGGTAACATTTGGCTCCAACTGTGGGACGAGTACTCACTTGTTTTATTGATTAAAAAGAGTGCCCGAGAATCCAAGAATCTCTGGTACCTGCACGTAAACAGAAGTGTCTTAGTTTCAGGTATATATGATGAAAAATATGCCAAATATATACCAACAAAAGGACGATCTATTCTAGGAAATACAAAGTACAACATTTTAATATACATGAAAATATAATACAATATAATGATACAAAAATAGAAGCATAAAATGTACAACAAGAGAGGGTTTAGAAAAGCCCTGAAATGCCCTAGTGGGCATTTATAAGTCATTGCTATAGAACAACTTCAATTGTTGTCCGTTTATGGGTAGGTTCAGCCTTTCTCCTTCCATAGTGTTGAGTATGAAGGAATTGTTGCCGGCAAAGTCATATATGATATAAGGGCCTCTCCAGAGGCTGTCAAATTTTCCATGCTTCCCCGATTTTTCCCTTCTTTTGTCCCATAAAAGGATCGTGTCTCCAATCTGAAATGATCTAGGCTTAGCTGACTTGTCGAAGGTTCCCTTCACGCTCTCTTGATGTCTCAACAGTTGGTCAAGTGATGCTCTTCTACTTTCATCAAGTTCTATAATCTGGTTAACTCTCTGTATCATCTCATCCTTTTCTACTTCATAGTCACTTATCATTCTGAATATAGGTATTTTCATGCTGAGTGGCAAGGTTGTTGTAATACCATAGACTAGCTCAAAAGGAGTCTTTCCAGTAGAGTTCTTCTTGGTGATCCTATCTGCCCATAGAGCATACTTGATTTTTCCATCCCAAGATCTTTTGTTGTCACCCACAATTTTCTTAAGAATGGTCATCAGGTTTTTGTTGGAGGACTCAACAAGACCATTTCCCTGTGGGTAATAATCGGATGAATGGGATAGGACAATGCCATACTTGAAGCAAAAATCATTCATTTCTTGCGAGCTGAAAGCCTTGGCATTATCAGTTGTTATCTTGAGAGGGGTACAAAACAGTGTGATGATTTTGTCTTCAATGAAGTACATAACAATTGTCTCAGTGTATTTTTTGGTGGGTATGGCCTCTACCCACTTGGTGAAATAGTTGGTTGCCGTGAGTATCCAACAATATCCATTGCTAGAATTATCTTTGAATTTCCCAATAAAGTCAAGGCCCCATTGTTGAAAGGGGGCAAGGACAACTACTGGTGTAAGGGGAAGAGCAGCCAACTTATGCTTCCCTGTAAAGAGCTGACACTCTTGGCAACACTTGACATATTTATGCACATCTTCAAAGATGGTTGGCAAATAGTATCCAACTCGAAGGATCTTATGGGCAGCTGTATTCACTGCATAATGTCCCCCACAAAATTCTGAATGGAATTCAGTCAATATTTGTTTAGAATCGTGTTCATGCACACATCTAAGTATCACACCGTCTGGGTTCCTCCAACCCAAACCCTCCTGAGTGAGGCAATACCTAGTGTCTTTTAATCTTAATGCCCTTCGTTTATGTCCTTTAATGTGATCAGGGAAACATCAGTGCAACAAGAAATATATCATATATGAGTACCAATGATGATAAAGCTCTCGTAATGCTGGTGTCATGCATGATTCAGGCCCACTGTTTTCACAAATCATATTAATAGCCTCCTCATTCTTTTGGGTTAACATCTTAGCTAGGCCTCGTCCTTTTACTAGTTTGGTAGGCTTAATCTCTAGATCATATTCCTGGATCTTGGATACCCATGTGCCCCTTGTTCCTAAGCAATCCTGTTGGGACAGGATGTCTTTCACTGCAGCATGGGGGACATAGCCTATAACTTTTGAGTAGCCAATGTATGTTCTAAAGTGTTTTAGAGATTTTACTAAGGCATAGGCTTGCTTTTCCATGATAATATATTTTAGTTCTGAATTTTGTAGGGCTCTACTCATGAAGGAAATTGGTTGCTTGAACCCTTCGAAGTTCTTCTGGAGCAACACCCCAACAATAGTATCTTCTAAAGCAAAAGAGAACACCATGAAATATTTTGTGTAGTTTGGACTAACCAAAACAAGTGATCTAGTGATAGCATCTTTTATGGTTAAAAAAGCCTCTCTCCCTTCATTAGTCCATACAAACTTAGCATCCTTCTTGAGTAACTGTTGCATGGGTTTCATTAACCCAGCTAAGTTTGGGATGAACCTCCTAATGAAATTGATATGTCCATTAAAGAATTGAAGACTCTTAACATTTTTTGGAAGAGGTATCTTTTCTATTGCTTCAATTCTCTCAGGGTCAATCTTGACCCCGTCTTTTGATATGATGTGACCAAGAAGCTTCCCCTCATCTATCCATAGGACATATTTGGCTGGATTCAAGGAAACTCCAAATTCTCTGCATCGTTCAAATACCTTCCAAAGATGATCAATATGGCTAGATATTTCATTTGAGAAAACAGTTAAATCATCTTGGTATATTTCAATGATTTTTCCTATCAATTCCTTGAAAGCATAATCCATGGCCCTTTGAAAAGTGGCCCCAGCATTTGTAAGACCAAAGGGCATTCTTAGATACTCAAAGGTTCCCCAAGGGGTTGTGAAACTTTTTTGTGTGTCTATCCTCATCTTTAATGACAACTTGGTTATATCCTGAAAATCCATCAAGCATAGACATCATTGTAGACCCAGTGACCCATTGGAGGAGGGTCTCCATGTTAGGGAGTGAATAATTATCTTTTTGACAAGCTATGTTAATATCTCTGAAGTCAATGCATATCCTGATGCTCCCATTCTTCTTTCTAACCATAACTAAGTTGGAGCACCATGATGAATGTTGAGTGGGTGCTATAATACCTCCTGCCAACATCTTTTCTAATTCCTGCTTGACAATAGGGGCCAACTTAGGGTTTATTTTCCTAAGTTTTTGTCGGAAAGGCTTAACATTTTGCATTTCACGTTTAAGGGGGATAGTGTGTTGAAAGACATCCTCCCTATAAGCTTTTAACTTGTCATAAGTAAATGCAAATACATCCCTATATTCTTTGACTAGGTTTATCAATGCATTCCTTTCCTATTTAGACATCCCTTTTCCAATTTTTATAATTTTTGGATTTGTTTTCGACCCAATATTTATTTCAATGTAATCTCCCGGTTTCATCTGGTCGATGTTATATTTCTTCCCATATTGCCTGTCAAATATGTTTTCCAGTTTAGTAAATCCACGTGATATTGGATTGATGGGATGGTTGTCCTCCTGATATTGCTTTCCTTCCTCCTTCTTATCTCTATTGAAATTTGAGAACTCATCTACGTTATGAATAAATCTCAAGATGTGTTCATCATCTTTGAAAACCTGCCAAGGGTTCATGTTGTCTGGGACCGATGGTCTATAGTTAATTTCAAGGGTACAGTCCCCATTCAACATCTCATATGATGGTTGGAGGGTGGATTCCACAACTGCCAATCTATCTGTCACACTATTCTGCTCTCTAGGGATTGCTTCTATGTTTAGTGCATCAAAATATTCCATAGTGTCCCAAATTGCATTTCTATATATTTTAAGTCTCTAACACTTGCATGCAAATTGACCTTTGATTTGTTGCACTATTAAATCTGAATCTCCTTTTATTCTAAGCAATTTTATTCCCATGTCCTTGGCAACTTCAACGCCTAGCAGGAGTGCTTTGTACTCTGCTACATTGTTCGTGGCCTCGAACTCTAACCTGAAAGCAAAGTTGAAAATCTTACCCTTGTGTGAGGCTATGATTATGCCAGCCCCTTTTCCAGCTCTAGAATATGCACCATCAAAGTTCATTCTCCACAACTCATCAACCTTTTCATCCTTTATTTCTTCGTGGATGGGGTCCAAAAAGGTGGAGTTGATTTGATAGGTTCCGTGCTCATCAGTGTTGTAAACATAATCGTTCACTGGTCTTTGAGGGTTTTCAACATGGTATCTTTTTTATTTTTCAGAATACAATTTAACAAGTGAAAACTCAGATGTTGGCATAGTGGCATAGGTCCAATCCATTTTGATTGATCCTCCTAAAGTGGTAACCCACTTCCTAGAAAGCAACATTCCCCACTTATCCGGTACATCGATATCTGGATGTCCAGATACTTAGCCAACCTAACCAACTAATTTTCAATCATTCCTTCAACTTTAACCGATCTAGAATCCATGGCACATACATTTTGGTATGGTCTTGTAGTTTTTAAGTTAAGTTGTTGCATGACCTTTTTAGTCATAATGCTTGAACTATATCCTAAGTCTAACATACAATTGTGTAGAAGAAGATCACCTATCATCAATGATACATAGAAAGGGGGGTGGTCTTCTTTTCTTGGGTCCCTAGTATGTAGAACTATAGGAGGATCGACAAAGACATTATTTGAGGTTCACTCCACAGTATCAGAAAAAGTGACCTTCTTAGGGGTAGGGGGCTTTACAGGATTTGAAGGGCTTGCTTTAGTTTGAGGATCAACATCACTTGGAGGATCTAGGATTTTCAAGATTTTCTCTCTTTGGCCAGGGATTTTGCATAATTCAAGGACTGGAACAAGAACTTTTGTATTTGTTAGCCAATTACCTAAGTCAAAACTTAAATCAACAATTTCGTTAGTTTGTACTTCTTTGGGAATATTAGGAGCTGTTACCTTGGGAATATTCTGTGCAGGAGACCCCTCTCTTGCTTTTCTTTGGTAAGTTATTCCTTTGAAGTTTTGAGTGTTGTTGATCTGCTCGGCTGAAGGCATCTCACCATAGTATTGATTTAAATTGTCAACCTTATTTTCATAATGGTTAGCTTGTGGCCAATTTTCAGTGGAGATGCTAGGGATTTCATCTATGTTGCTGATGTAATCAAGCTCGCTTGTTGACGTACTAGGACCACAACCTTCTAGATGAGCATGCTCTTGAACATAGCATGCATAATGACATCCAGATTCCTCATGGAAATCTCTGCATGCTTTGCAAAATGGCTTGTAATGCTTAACCATGTTAGCAACATCTAACTGATGAGGAGGCCTCTATTCATGGTTCGGAGGATTTCTTTGCCAATTTGGATTGGTGGGAAAGGTTCTTGTAGGAGGATGAGTTTGAGTTCTTTCCATAGTTATGGGCCCTATTCTATATTTCCTTCAACTGCGCTAAGTGTTTCTACTGAGCTTCTTCCATGTTTCTCTTCATTTCCCTTTTCATTTCCATCATCTGCTTTTCATAGGCATCCTTCATAGCTGACAAAGGATCCTTATCTTTGGGTTCATTGATTTTCAAAGGTGTTGAAGACCTTGAATAACCATGGAGGTTGGATTCCCCTGATGATTGCATGTTCAAGTCAATTTTAATTTCCATTTCTTGAGCTTGGACCAAATTAGAGGGCTCCTTATCTCTTATCTGGTATTGCATCTTTCCACTAAGTGCCTCAATGTAATAGAACATAATGGTTGGTGTAGTTGGGGCATAAACAGTAGGGATAGCTTTTGACAATTCAGTGAATCTAGTGTTGAACTCATCCATCGTTTCAGTATCCTTCTTTTTGATGTTGGTCAGAGATGCAAGTTGATGCTGAGGTTCTTTCTTTTCACCAAACTTATTGGTGAAAGAGGTTTTGAAAGAAGCTAGAGTAGCAAAAACGTTGTCTAGT
Organism: Pseudotsuga menziesii; assembly: GCA_001517045.1. Taxonomy (NCBI): domain Eukaryota; kingdom Viridiplantae; phylum Streptophyta; class Pinopsida; order Pinales; family Pinaceae; genus Pseudotsuga; species Pseudotsuga menziesii. The sequence continues at coordinate 179,241 of LPNX010950364.1, read as the reverse complement.
AAATTGTTGTACCAGTCACCGACTTTTCCATCCAAAGATGGAGCAAATAACTTCATGTAGACATCATCATGATGGCTTAAAGGATCACTGACATAGGCATTGATGCATCTGGAAAAGTTCCTGAGGTGCATGGCAGAAGTTGTGGCATCAGTGTCGTTATACATTGGGGGTTTTTCGACAGCTTTGTCTAGAAGACCATGGGGTTGACCTGCTATTTGAGAAAAATCAAGTTGAGTAAAATACTCACCCATTATGTCGGAAACACAAGTGTTATTGTTTTCTTGAGAATTATTTTCTAGAAATAAACTATGGATGTCTGACAAAGACTGAGATCCAAGATCTTCAAGGATCCTACGAGAAGCGAGTTTATTTAGTCTCCTCCTATAAACCTTTTCAAGCTCAGGGATAAAACTAAGTAAACCTTCAAAGTTTCTTTTGGTTGAATACCTTGGTAAATTTAAAGACAGTGGAGTCGCCAGATGGATTTCAAGTCTTATATCAATGAGTTGATTAAACTAAAAAAAATCTACCAAAAAGGTAAAAACTAGAAAAAACTAAGGTCGTCCAGGAACAAAAATTTTGTCCCCGGCAACGGCGCCAAAAGATGTTGTCCGTCGATTGCACACCAGGAGCATAAAATTTCCGAAAGCTGTCTCCTCACTTGAGAAAGTGGGAGAGGTTTGACCTTGGGGGCAAGCACAGAGCTAGGTATTGTCACCTACTCCTTGCTCCTCTCTTTAGGCTAACTCCGAATGAAGCCAAGGGGGCTAGTCCCTACAAAAGAGTTTCTATGGCTCTTAAGTTGGTTTAAGTGTTTCTAATGGTTACGGATGCGGATGGGTGTTTTTTAGGAGTTTGTTATGATGAACGAAGATTGCATATTAGATAACTGAAAAATAAACATGAGACAAAAGAGCAATCCACATTGCTATCACAAGACTTACAAGAAAAAAAAAATATGTTGAGAACTCACGAAATAATATAGCATTCAAAGATATAAACTTTACTCAAAATATCCAATGGAAAAATGGCCCAGATTATCAATAATGCATAAAATAACGGACCAATTTCTTATGGAGTCAACTTATCAGAAATGCTTGAGCATATTGAGGATGTGAGTCTAAAAATAATGCCAATGAATGTGTATTGCGGTTAATCTTGGTCTATTTTAAAGCTTTTTAATGGTCTTGTTTAAGTTTCAACAAAAGGTATCAAGAGACCAGCCGGGAAAGTCTTCCGAGTTACTCCGTTCGAGACATGATAGCCCGACCAGTATCTCAGGCTGGTTTCGCGAAGATTGACCAGCTAGCTGAGACTCTAGATAGCGGGGAGTTTCGGCGCCCTTACTAGGAATGACTTGGGAAAATTTCTACAACGTCGATGCGTTGGTTATGGGGTAAAATTTTATTATGTTGAATCTTGTAAGATTGATAGTCCAATGTCGTTTCTAAGTACTCCGATTTTTAGGTCAGTCAGAGCATACTCTGGCAAGGAAACAACGAGATAAATTAATTAGGGGGGAATGTGTGTTGCAAAATTTTATTAAGTAAATTAATTAAAACCCTCCGACAGAGAGCGCTATTGACTTTGTCTTATGACAAGAGTTCAAGAGTCTTAGCTAAACTATATGCTTGATGCAATGAAATTCAGTGGGAATGCTCTCCGATAGAGAGTGCTCTTGACTTGGGTATCGGCAAGTTCAAGAGACTTAGAAATTAATTGATTAACTTGCAAATAGTAGAATGCATGAAAATAAAAGAAAAACAGTTAAACAAACTCTCTGACAGAGAGCACTCTTGATCCACCTTACGGTGAGATTCAAGAGATTTTGGTTCTTTTTAAGATTAAAAATTATAGAGAAAGATACACAACAATTAAGTAAAGTGCAAGTAATAAAATCTAATCTAGCAATTAGTAGTTATACTTAATGAACAACTAGCAATTAGTGGAAATGAAAACTAAGTCTAACAAGAGAACTAAGCTAAATGCTTTAAGTTAAAACTACACTAAGTAAAAATGAAAAGGGAACACAAGACACACTTCCCCCAAATAGGGGAAGTAGAAAAGATGGGAGGCTTGCTCCCACTAGCCTTTTTATTAATAATTTATAATGCTTGGGGATTTTAACCCTTCAAGAGAACTTAAAAAAAATTAAAAGGGTGAAGAAGCCGTGATGGGTTGTACAAAAAAAGGATGTGGTTTGTCTTTTTATTGGGAACTTTTTCTTCAATATTTCCAAGTATTTAGACTTGTCTTTGGTTGACCTCTTCTTTAGTATCTGCTCAAAACGAACAATGACTCAAGCACCCATTATTCGTTAATAAAATCAAAGTAAATCTAGATGCGAACAAAAATGAAATTATTCTAAGTGCAAAAACTACCCTTTTAAAATGCAAATTTTTTAGTCTTTTTGAAGCAAAACTAGATACAAAACTTTTACAGGAAAAGTGGAAAAGATGAAGAGGGTAAAATGGGGCAAAAAGAAATCCAAAAATAGGGTTGAAATAAGTGAGGAAAAGAGGGAAAAGGGGAAAGCAAACAACAATTAAGAAAGATAAGGGGAAAGCGAATAGCAGTAAAGAAGGCTGCAAAAAAGAGGGAGAGGGGGAAAAAGAGGGCATCGAAAGAGAGCTAAGAGGGCAGCGAAAGAGGGATGCAAAAAAGAGAGGGGGGGGGAAAAGAGGGAAGCAAAAGAGAGAGAGAGAGAGGGAAAAACAGGAGAAGGTAGGAGGCCAAAAACGAAAGGAAAAGGTTTAGGGCTTCCAAGGTAGAAAGTAACTGAGTTTTAATATGTAGTTTTGAGAGATGGATCTTCGAACTAGTGCCTCTTGCCAAAATTTTGTAGGCTTGAGATTGAATTTAGGAGGCCCTAAAATGCACACAATGTCAGAAAAATAGGTCTTTTGAAGAGATGAGAGAAGAAACCGAGCTCAAACTTCTCTTCAAACCTGGGAGATCTGCACAAGAAACCACTTACAAACACATCTTGATCAAATATTGTATGCAAAGCAAAATGGGATTAGAAGAGTATAAGTATTTCCAACTACAGTCTACTCCTTCAAAATCACATAAAACCCAACATAAATGGACAAATTGAACTCAAATGCCAACCCTATAGACTTAATAAAGCCTTCTAAGCTAACAATTTGATCAAAATAGTGAAATATAAGTAATAAACAAGAACAAAATCACCTTGATATAGATGAAGCACTTCCCATGAAAAGAATCAACACACCATATGGACCTCCAAAGTCACTTTAAGAGCAAAAGCTATAACACAATTACAATCTAGAAGAGTAAGTTTGCCTAAAAAAATCCATGAAGAATAGAGCTCCAAAAGCCTCTATTTATACAAAAATCTACATCCTGAAAACCTAAAACGAATTGGCTTTGAAGAGAGACAATAACATAGTAAACAGATTTTATTTCCCCATCAAACTCCATGTCAAAAGGTGGCTTGGAGTACAAACTCCAACAAACAACATGAGTTGCATTGAAGTGGATGGGGAGGTGGCCTCCACCATGGCAAGGCGCCCCCACCCTTCCTTTGGAAACATCAACCATCGAATATGAACCGGACAAGTGTATCAATGTGCACCCAAAAGAGAGCTGAAACAAATCAGCGTGAGCCCTTTGTGGGAATTACAGCTGAGTTGAAGCTTGGTAACTCGTGTGCATTGGGAGCCAAGCCAAATGAGGTGGCCATGAAATAGAGAAGGCCCACCAAACAAACCATTCAGTGCTAATGATCCATGATCTCATGCAATCCTGGGTTGACGTGAGCACATATCCTTCACGTCACGTGATCCTCCTTTATATTAATCTGTAGCCTTTTTTAAAGAACGATGCATTGCATATTATGTGCATGCTATATTATGTAATTAACCAAGGTTATAACTTTGAGCTGGATAGAGGGGGCTCCACACTCCATACCATCGCATCCACTAAACCATGATTACGACTACCTTTGCTTTTGACGTCACCCTCTTAATAAACAATTCACATGCACGGAATATATATTATCACAAGGTTTTAACATTATATGGCTACGTTAAGTGGATGGGTTCATTTATCCTACTCATCGCTACCACATACCACACTAACGTGAGCACTTACCCTCACATCACCTCCCTTTGAAACTAATTTGTATCCATGTCTTTTATTCAAAGTTTTGGTCATATCATATATTGAAGTGGTTACATGGCATGAGGGACCCACCTCCATGTCACCATTTACCAATAAAATATTTTATTTTGACTTTTTTTAAATATTTTGACTAAGTGTATTATGTCCACTTTTAGCATTAAAATGCTATTCTGAAGCTCCTTTAGCCAATTACTGCCTTACAGGGTGCTCCGGCTCACCGAGTGATGGTGAAAGTGACCCTTGGGGAATCCAACGAAACTCTAGGGGGACCTAGTACATGTTCATGCAACTCAAGCGAAATTCCTAGCATGACAAAAAACACTGACACAAAGGCTCTAATAACCTCCTAGGGGCGAAACACCAAGACAAGTACCCCAGCTTTGGAGGAGCGAGTGAAAAACTCAGAAATTATTGGTTGTTTGTTCAGCATCTAATAATAACCAAGGGAAAAAAACTCTGGGCTTGTCGGCTTGATTCCTAAGTCTGGGAAGCCGAGCCTTTTATAAAAATTTAAATGCTAGGACATTTTTTAATTTTCCCCAAGGGGGTATGAACATGTATTTTACAAAAAATAAAAAGTTCAGCTAAAAACTGGCCAACTCTGGAACACACTAAACTTTTGAACTCTAGAGATGAGCATTCATCATGCTCAATAACTGGCAGCTCAATAGGAAGCTCAACTATTGTACAAAATAGTTGGTAACAGGTTGTTTAGGAGGTCTTGCACATGGTTTTAAAACCATGTGCAAGGCCATTCTAAACCATGTACAATAAAACCATGGGGTGTTTAGAAGGCATTACACATGGTTTTAAAACCATGTGTATGGCCAACATTTTTTTTGTCGATAATTGAATTTTTTATTTTTTATTATCTTATTAGGAAGGAACATTAGTACATTACAAAATCTCCCCCATATTGTGTTTTTTTTTAACCCACAATTTTTTTTGCGGATAATTAAATTTTTACTTTTTTATTGTTTTGTTAGGTAGGAACATTACAACATCTCCCCCATATTAGGTTGTTTTTTTGGCCAACAATTAAAACTTTTATTTTTTATTATTTTTTTAGTAACAAACATTACAAGATCTCCCTCATATTAGGTTTTTTTTTGTCGACATTTATTTAGGCTGATAATTAAAATTTTTATTTTGTATTATTTTGTTAGTCTTGTAAAGTTACAACATAATAATTTTTTTACTATTGTTTATAGCCGACATTTACAAGAGTAACGTTACAAGATCTCCCCTATATTGGGTTGTAGAGTGCCTCTCGGCGCAATTATGCTTACCCACTTCTACCTTAAATCTTCATAACATTATAAGGTTATTGTCGAAACATTATAAGTATTATAACATCAATCGAACCCATTCCTTCAAAATTTTTTAGGGACATCTATCTAATATACAAATACTACTACCAATAGTATAATTTAAATGGTTATGTGACCAATACCCGTCATACAGTTTTTAACACATGCGATTATGAAAAATAGGGATTCTGTCCTTGCACCTTGACATATCATAAGTAGATTATGGTACCCAATAAAAAATAATGGATCAGGCGTTGCAATATTGTATGTTCCCACTGATCCCATAATCGACAATTGATCAGTCTCAAGTCAATGATTGGAGTAGGAGAAAAACCTGCCAATGCCTTAATTTTCCGTCAATTATACTACAAATAATTAAGAACTAGTAAAACTAGGAGTGGAGGTATCAAAGATGATCTAATTCACATGTGAGGACATAGCGCATGATGAAGGAATGCACATAGACCTAACAAAAGGTTTGGGATGGTGATTGATAGCTACAAAAATATCAAGTAAGGAAACATATCTCAAAATTAAGGTAGTTGTTATAGGTGTAGAGAAAATGATGAGCCCTAGTTCTAGAGTTTGAACCACATATCTGATACTATATGTAACAACCCTCCACGGGGTCCAAACAAAACCACTAAACATGCATGCATATTCATAAAACTAGATCTGATAAAAATTGTAGTACATCTAAATTTTTCATTCTACGACAATAAATGAATTCAAATAATTTTAACATACTTGCAAATCGCTAGTCATTGATGTTTGAGGATGAGGCCAAAGGTTGTTTGTCCTCGCTCCGCTACTGTTGTAGTCACTGGATTGCCAATCTTTGATAACCCATCGGTTTCCTCCCTACCATACCCTGACGGGTACTCTCCTTCCCCCGAGACCCCTGAGCTCGACGAGGCTGACAATATGTGGCTAGCAACAGCAATACAATGCCAAAATGTTGCTGGGAAGCTCCCAACCTCGCTCACGATGTATTCAACCATACTCTTCCGAAGTCAACTCTAAGTCATAAGATCGATCTGTGCTCACACTATGGTAATCAAAAGAGTAAAAAATCCCCTCTCTTCCTTGTTTCCTCTATTTATTAACCCTTTCGTTAATAGCAATGCATCCATGCATCACTTTAGTTTAACTCATTCTTTACTTAATTGTTTTATTTGTTTATTTTATTCACTCAACCTTATTTTGTTATCTTAGGTTATCTTTTACTTAGTTTTAAGTTTAGTTTATTTATTCCTTTATTATTATTATTTTATTTTATTTAACAAACCGGATATGTTTATGTTCTTTAAGACCATTTTTTATTAATTCTCTTTAGTTCATTTAGGCGTTTTATTACCACCGCATTCTCGTCACGGCCAGAATTATCAAGGCGCTATGCTCCCAGCATGCCCTTCCAATAATTCCCACAGGCGAGGAGTTGGTTATGACGACTGAGTCAATGTTACCTCAGTTCGCCTACCCTGTGAAGAGCCAGGTGGTTCCTGAAGAATAGGGTCGAATCCCTGTTGCACCCCCCCAGTATAATCCTCGTGAGTGAACGACTTGCAGCCTACCCTCATGTCACGTGCATCTGATGAGCTAGAGTTTTCCTCACTCTATTCAAAGCTCATCGCGTCGCCTGTTGCTAGACTTACACATATAATTTCTTATCCTTGTCACTTGATGTGGATCGATTGACAATCGTCACCCATCACCTGCACATATAACACCATGTGCATCAAATCTCATAAAATAAGATTTTAATTATAACATAATTATTTGTTGACCTCAATTGTCAAGGTTTCCCGACTAATTCAGAATCCGTGCATGCTAGTGCATCAAAACATATCAAACTTTAATAACATTACAAACAAGTTTGGTATCACCTGCCATAGTCGTTGACTCCCTTAAAGTATTTTCATATTGATGCTCTCTTTCTATTCATGTACCTGCCTTTCCTATCACACTTGACAAACCCATAGAGTACATGCTACACAATACTTTATTTTTCAATCATTCAAAGATATACAACTTAACTCTTTCTTGATAACTACAAATAATTTCTCATTCATTCACAATAGAATCATCCATATAATCGCATTCAAAACAAACAAATCTTACTATCATTTATCATGTAATCCATAAGTCATACCCTTTTGTTTAGGCCATATCTCATCAGTAGCTAATTGTTTCATTCCTTTCCGGGTCATCCAAAACCGGATTCCCTCCAATAATATGTCCCTACAATAATTTTTAGATATCAAAATCGTAAGTAGTTGGGTCATTCGTCATAGAACACCCTCATGGATTATTCATAATAATCTCAAAATTCAAGGTAGAAACAGGGTGTTACATCCAGTGAAGGGTTAGCTTGAAAACCACCCAGGTTAGTAGTACAAAGCCAATGGTAGAATATATGGCAATAGATTATACAAATATTGAGAAACACCAAATGTCTTTATGGATTCATGGAGCAAAGTTTGAGCAACACCAAACACCAAGTTGGAGCAATGTTTGAGAAACACCAAGTGCAATTTGGAGCAACATTTGAGCATATTTATGGATTCCCGCAATTTAGCATGCATATTTAATTTTGTTAAACCCTTTATCATTTAAGTGCTTTCATAAATATAGTCAGAAAATTGAGCCATTAATCGTCAGAGTTGTGCTTTGATAATATGAATCGATTATCCATTATTTTAGTTACCAGAGGGCATTACTACTCTCTTATTCTTGCACACACTTTTATCATTGCATCTAGTCACAAATATTATGGTATACATGGCACCTTCTAAGGTCACTGACATAGAGGATGCATCATTTGTTGAAGCATAGAGGAAATTCTTTTAGCATCAATAGCAAGTGATCTAAAAATAGAAAAAACCCTAAACTAAGAGTTGGCATTTCCTTTACCAATTTAGGAAGCATTCTTCTCCTCCTTTTTGTGCGCAGTCTTGTCGGGGTCTCCTTTAATGTTGGTAATGTATCCTATGGGGGTATTTCCAATGCTATAATGTATACTATGGAGGTGTATTCCAATGTTGATATGTCTCCTCGTACTCCCATATCCCATCCTTCTCTAGTATCTTCTCTATACACAGGGGCTCCCCTACTCTCTTCTCCTCTACGCATAGGGGATCATGTAGCTCAGGATGGGTTTCATGACATAAGGTAGGGGGTGTTGTCCAATGTTGTAATGTACGCTATGGTGGTATCCTCCAATGTTGATAATGTCTCCTTGTCCTCCCATATCCCATCCTTCTCTAGTCTCTTCTCTATCCACGGGGGCTCCCCTACTCTCTTCTCCTCTGTGCACAGGGGATAATGTAGCTCGGGATGGGTTTCATGACATAAGGTAAGGTGTACCCTAGCTAAGGTAGTGTTTGTGTTGTGTTATGTTTTTTAATTTTATGTTTTCTTTTGGTTAATATTTGTATACAAATATTATAATATATGTAATAGTATAATATATGTTTTGTAATAATAGAAAAATTATATATTGTAAATTTTTATATATTATAAGTTTTCAATACATATTTTAATGATCAAACAAAATGGATATGGGGATATTGTTCAACATATCATGGTAAGGATTGAGCTATGTGGATTGAGTCTATAATTTTAAGTGCACATGACCATGATGACAATATTGCACTTACAAAAGACATGTGAGGCCAACGAACACATCCACCAACATCTAGGGTTGTAGGAACTCACTAGATGTATTGAAATAAGAAAATGTTGCTGAATGACACAGGGGGTCTCTCATGAATCCATCTACACTATTAAAATTTAGTAAATCATACAAATTCATTGTCAAAATTGTAATTTTTCATTTCCAAAGTGAGTTAGTCATATTTGTATTCTTATGACTAAATTAATTATTTACCTTAGTCATTTTTTTCTTAGTCACTTGTTATCCAGTCATATATTTTATCTCATGACTAAAATAGTCATTTATCTTAGTCTTTTTTAGTTGGCTCCCTTAAAATTGCTCAATTTTAGTCGTTTATCACTTGAAAAAACTTTGGTGGCTAACATTTTTAGTCGCCTAGTCACTTATCTCTCATTTTTTACTAGTGATTGCCTAACTATAATCACGAAGTCGAGAGAGCTTCATGTTGGGAATAAACATGTGAACCAGTGCAAAAAATCGCTAATTTGTAATGTTGAATTCACCCATTACATACTAAGGATAGCATGCATCTCGAGGAAGGATGGATTCACTTTAGGCAAGAAATTTGTCTCTCTGTGCATAAAATTTGTCATTCTCTACATGGAAAAAAGGAAAGAAAAAATAAAATGGTTATTTGAACTATCTAACTAAGATCAATACCTTCAAGAAAAATAAGGCCGAATGATTTCATCAAGAAAATAAGACCATACAATTACATGAGCTTATCACTGCATTGTGGAGATTGAGTCAACTCCAGAGATACAATTTTTTTCAATACCGTAGAAGATCACATGGCACTCAGGAACCTGAAATGGAAGATATTGTTATGCCCATGGAAATATGACACCACATTAAAAGCTTTGGGTTCTTGAACCAATCTATATGTCATGGTGAAATTAAATCTTTGTTTTCTCTGTAATATTGATCTCAAATCCTTGCAAATTACTTTAATGGATGGAAAAAATTAGATACCACCAGAGTGAATGTATATTATATTTGATTTACTCAAAGTGTAATTGTAAAAATTAATTTGTCAACTTCTGAATAAATACCCTAGGGACTATGCTGACAATGTTAACAATTGATTGTTCAATCTTTTGATGTTCTGTTTTGAGCTTGTCATTTTCAAATGGACAAGATAATACCAAACTATAAAGCATGAATTTTGCAGACATTAGATTTGATTTTAAATTAGAATGAGAGAGAGAATTGACAGTAGAGAAAAATCCAATCTATCAAGCATGAATTTTGTGGACTTTAAGTTAGTTTTCTAAATAAAATGGTAGAGAAAATTGATAGTAAAGAAAAATGCAAATATTTGAGTAATATTTGTATATAACATACAAAAATTGACACTCTACGAAGTTTCATCACAGGAAATGACAATGTGAAACCCTCATTAAATTCTAACTTGGAAGGCAGTTTAAATTTTAAATTCCAGGAATTCTAACTTGGAAAGAAGTTAAGATTTTAAATTCCAGGCCTGTCTGTAGGTAAAATGGATCTAGTACCAACCATAGGCTGCTATCAGGAAGAGTTGCAAGTGGAACACTTGGACCCTCTACAACTCTAGCTGGAGACAGATCGTGGTTTGAAGTTCTCCCATATATCGGAGGTTTGAATGGAAGTTGCGAACATTGAATCTTTTAGGTAAGGATCATACCAATTTGAAACTTTAGGGAATAAGGTTCTAGCCAGAGGCGATGTGAAATTTGGTCTCTAACATGGGGAAGAAAGTGATATTTTTCATCACAATCTGGGATTTAGTGACATAGACCCAAATTCCTTCTTCATCAGCAGCCTGGGGAATTTGGTTGTTAAGCCTAATTCCTCCAAAGGTGAGCAGAGAACCCGTTTTGCGAATAGTTTCCAAAGGGTGGAGATAGAGACTAGGGAGAATGCAACGCAAGGGAGGGGGTGGGGGGGGGTTATATCATGAATCCAGTGATCCAAGGGATGGAGAAGGTGGAAAAAAGAAGAAGCAATGAATCCTAAAAATTACGCCATAGAAAGAAAGCTAGTGGTAGGTGAAGGCATCCCCATATTCAAGGTGGACAAGATGGCCAAGATAGCCCTAAATGGATGAGTTTGAGTTAAGAATCTTGTTGTAAAAACTCTCATGTAGTGGGAAAACAAAAATTGGGGAGGAAAGTTGGGAGACACCTCGAGAATTTTATGTTTGTTCGAAGGATGGTTTGTGTTTATTTTTCGGAAACCAGAATACCCAAAATGGATTCTCTCTCACATTTGTGTATTGGGTATTCACCAATTTCCTTAAATCCTCAGACTCCTCTCTTTGATGTTAGTCAAGACATCGGATAGACATTGCGCCCATTTGGGTGAGGCTAGGCTGGACTCCCTATTGAATTTTGGTCACTGTAAATTATCAAAGGAATTGGTAATCAACTCTGGGAGTTTTTGGATATGGATAAATTATTCGAGGATACAAGAGAAATGAGCATGGCTCAAATCCTAGTTAAAATGGACACAAGGGAAGGCCTCAAGGAATATCTTGGATTTTTCCCTATCTCTATCCCTAGACCCAGGTTTAGTCTCTTCTTCTTAGCACAAAAAAGTTCAATATATCGACCTGATAGAGCAGATCTCAACCGGCAACACCTAGGACACAGATGTCATCTCTCCCGAGATATCTATGTTTTATGGGTAACTGCCATAACCACATTTCCGCAGTTGTGTGGGAGGGTGTTTTAATACCTTGGCTCTGTTCCAAGGCTTCCAACGAAGACCAGGGAGGTGGATTAATTGTATGGACAGTACTTCCACAACTAAGTTGTGATCGGACCCTTTTTTATGCGACTTAAGAAAATAAACATTGAACATGAAACATAATCATATTTAGCAATATAATGTGGCCATCATACATTTATCCATTTGAAAACACAATAATCAAGCAGTCGTTAAACACAATATTCACATGTATATCTAAGCTACTTCAACATTCACACATATACATAGAATATAACATGGAAACCCATCTGGGCGAAAACCACAAGGTGCTCTTCATATGGTGTGAAGAAATAGATGCACCTTTCATCTATGCACAAAGCTGCAGAATTTGTTCAAGATTTTCTCTTCTATATTTACATCCTTTTCCTCCCTCTGATGCTATCTGATCTTCTCTCTTTCTCTTTCTACCCTACATCTACTAGCAATCCGCACACAGCCTCAATCAACTCAACCTTCCCTACTCGTCTGCACAATCAGCTGCAAAACCTCTGCTCCGATGCACTCAGTGATACAGAGCCATTAACCAGCACACCTACCTCAAGTCTAGCTCAAGTATCTTACCAAGAGTCTAACCATCCATCTACAAGCTAGAAGCTGACGCTACTTAGATGCTATTATCAGCTAACCCATATACAAATTGGGCTCCTTCTTTTATATCCCCATTATAGACTCGATATAGCTCCCACACATACTTATTACAGACTCAATACCGACTCAATATAGACTCTAAACATACTCATTATAAACTCATTTTATGTCGTTGTCTCAACCGTCTTACTATATCCATCCAACAGTGATGTCTTTCCTTTTATAGCAACACATAACGAGAGGCACTATTGGCTTGACTTACAAAGATGCCTTCACGCATGTGTTTTCTACCGGCTCCATCCAATCACATACCCACAATCATTAAGGACTGTCGCTTTCTCAACATTATTCCTTACTATCGCTTTCTAGTCTTTATGCTATTTGCACGCCTGCTTCTGTTGATATTCTACCATATCATCCTGTGTCACGTTCTGTCATTCTATCGTGGCTTACTCATCTAGCGCAGCTTCCTCTTCCAATGCCTTCTCCTCTTCTTCTTCTCTTTTAGTTCTTCTGTCGCATCATCCTTCCCTTTTCCCTTTATGTTACTTCATCAGTCGTAGCTCCTTCCTCTTCTCCTTTATGTTCTTCTCCATACTTAGGCAGAATTCTACATGAATTATGCCCTTCTGTCCCTAGGCCCAAAATTCCCCCAACAATCACTTGTGGCTCATCTCAATCCACGTGAACTATTTCTCCATGGACTAACTTGTGCTGATTTTGTTATGAAAATCCTCCACGATTTTCACCAGTTTCTCTGTCTCTGTGCGCACTTCTTCCTTTATTTTCTGCATGTGCTCTACTAGGTCGAAATTGATGTGTTTCGGCATGACTCTTTCGATAGATGTTGCTACTTCATGCACCTTCTGATGTATAGGCTGAATTATGCATGTAAATCTCTCTGCTTCATCATGCAATTTTTTTACATTTTCCTCGCGCTACTGCTGTTGTGTGCACAACATAGTCATTTGTTGTTGTAGTTTCCGTATCTCTGTTGCCTTAACCATTTTCTGTGCCAAGGGTATTTTCTTCATCTCATTTCTTATCTGTGTTATATTAGATTCAAATGCAGTGAGCTCACTTGCAATGATCTATGATTGCTCGTCATCCATTAGGGATTCCCAATTCTAAGAGACTTGGTCCACAGCCTTAGCACATGTTTGCTCTGCTTCTTCTATTCTTTTTGCAACCTGAGTGGTTGCATCTCTTATGCAGTCCGGCACTTCTGGGGTGTGCTCGGTCTCCTTTGCTCTTCAAAATTTTTTACATTTTTCCTAAGGTCAGCTGCTATCTTTCCTAGCATGAGGACCTTTCCTTCTTATGGCATGTCTTGTGATATTTCAACATCATTGAGATTCGAACAAACAAGATTAATGAAATTTTTGAGCTTATGCTTACTTACTTCTTCTTTTCTTTTTCTTTTTTTCCCTTTGCATCTTTTCCTTGATTGTAGTGATAGCCTTTTCTGAGTGCTTCACCTTCTTTTCAAGGGTACTTCCTCTTACTCGAATCTCTGCAGTTTCTTCTTTCTATAAAGCGTGCACATCTTTCAATCGTATCTTTGAGAAATCTAAGAATATCTAGCCAACAGTTCTATCAACCTCGCTAGAGTCTAGGGTTTCTAGCTCCAGTACGTCTCTGTTTAGTTGTACTCTGATGGGGTGATATCCTTTGGGTCTCTGGAGTTCTTGTGCATATGACGGGCCAGGTGCATCCTACAACTGTGGTACCTGCGGTGCATGATCTACTACAATTTTGACTTCCTAAATTGTTCTTCCCAGCTCATTCATCCTATCTGTGATAGTACTAATAAATTGATTTTGTTGTCTGTCGAAGTCGTGGAAACTTGTCTGGGCAAGTTGTTGGAGGGATTCTAGTAAGGCTGCGAATTTCTCATCATCCATACGAGAGGTATTGGCTTCCTTGTTATCCTTTTGTTTCTTGCGTGGAGGTTCTCTTTGTTCTTCGTCATTTTGTGTTTCCTGCTATTGTTGTTCTATTGGCGGTTCCTACTGAGGCGGATTAGGATGAGTTTTGTTTGGAATTGTTGCGTTTGAGTTTTGTCTGGAATTGTTGCGTCTATGTTTTTCTTGGGGTGCTTATCCTCCTCTCCTGAAGTTTTTGATTCTTCCTCTCGCCATTCTTCTCACCAATCACCAATAAATGTTTGTAGATCTTCTTTCGTTAGCACATATTGTGTCACCAACCACTGTCCTTGGGGGTATCTTCATGGTTGGATGAAAACATAGTGCGGTCCTATTTGAAAATTGATAATTCGTTGAAACTTGGACATCGTAATCACACTAAGTCTTTCCTGGTGCTTTATCAAGTAATTTAAAGCTTTAGTATGGACAAAAAATTCACTGTTGCTACTCATCTGCCAGTTTTTATCTTACAAGAACCACAGGTTCTGGTATCTCGCACCTCTACATGTAATGGGTAAGTCGACTGGTTGATAATCTACTGGCTCAGACCATATAGTAAATGAGATTAAAATTAACAACCAAGCATAATGGAAAGGAGTACCTTCTTCCTATGCTGAAGTTGCATCCTGTAGCAATTCATGAAGCAAGAATGACTGCACCTGCGGTACATTGCTTTGGTCATGATGTGCGCAATAGTCTGTGTGTTAATATCGTTGCTTCCATACGAGTAGCAAGGTCACTGATGCATGGTATTGAGAACTCGTTTCCAGACCTGACGAGGTCATATTTATCCTTGATTTTCGCAATGTGCGTTGGGTTCTTTCCCTTCTCCAAGATTGTTACTGGGTCCGACCCCACTCTTGGCAGTCCTATGATTGTTGAGATCAGGTCAACATCAACCAAATACAGTTTTTCTAACCAAAGGAAACCTACATGAAATACTACCAGCAACTATTTTACATAATTGTCCACCTCTGTGGTCCTACCAAATGTAGCATAAAGAGTAGTGACAATAGCCCTAATTGTTCTAGTCCTTTTTTCCATTGCATTGTAATGAACCGGTTTGGTGACTCCGGTGTATCTCTTACCAGTTCCATGTAATTATTTCTATCAAGGTCATTGATTTTACTTGTATATGAATCTTCAAAGGATAGTTTCACTAGCTAAGGCTGGATATCCTGCAATACTTTCATACCTTTCGGTCTTTTAGGTGCTACCAATGTAGCATATCCCTTCCTAGGGATGCTAACCCGTGGTGCATCCGTCCTCCTTGGTGGAATGTATGGTGGCAATAAATTCCTGGTTTTGAAGTCCACCTGCTCTTCCTGGTCCAGGTTGGCTTATTTGTATATTTCCCTCTCCATAATTTCTCTCTTCGATGATGAAACCTTATGTTTTACGAAGGGAAGAAAACATATGCATGCCTTCATACTCTTTCAGACGAACGTTATCTGAGTTGTTGCACGATGCAATCCAGTTTCTATACATCTCGTTGCGAACCTTCTGAAGCCTTGGAAAAAATTCCACATGAAACAAAGGATGTTCCAATACCTGACCAACAATGGACTTGTAACAACGTTTCTGTAATTTAGCACCAATACTGAAGAAACAGGCCAAAGACCAGATTCTTGAATCTTCCTTTGCTGCACTAAATTCGCAGTGTAACCCCGTACATGCTGGACGTTCATTTTCCGTCCAGATTCCAGGGTAGTCATCCCTTCTATTTCCTTCTTCTCTTTAAATATTTTGGTCCCATTTGTGTCAATCTGTGAAGGGTTTGGCCCCCTCGAAACATGGAAACCACGGGATTGAATCCTTGGGACTGTGATTCAGTTTAGCGTTGGCGAATCAAATCAACCCTCGTATGGTGATTGCTTCTCTTATTCATTTCATAGTTTCATCTGGCTCAATTGGGAGGTCTATCTATATTTCTTTTTTAAATATGAAAACTGACCAACCGCCTTCCTCCCATGCAACTAGAATGCGTGCACCGTTTTAGGAGACCACCACATGTACAATGCTCAATGGATTTAGCCTCCACGTCATGCCAAGGATCTGTTGATTCCGCTCGAGTTGTCTAAAGATAGGACTTTTTTACCTATGTTTCCCGCTGGTAACTGGTTTTTACCAGTGTTTTTCCATGAATTTTCATGAAAACGTATTTGATTTAAATTAGTCTGGTTTCAAATCCTCCGCTTTATCAAACGTCGAGAGGAATCAAATCTCTCTAGGTGCAAACCTCCTCTTAGGTATTGCACCCAATGAACTATCAACTTTGTTGTGTGCTATACATAGTCATTGATTTTATTCAAACCAAGACACATATTTTTATTTAAGGTCCACATATAATATTTTTATTATTAATATTTAATATTATTTATGGCCGACATATAATATTTATTATTTTTTTTTAAATTTTGTCAAGAATGAACAATACAACATCTCCCCATACATGGTTTTAAAACCATATGCAAGTCCCTCCTAAAACCATGGGTTGTTTAGGAGGCATTGCACATGGTTCACATGGTTTTAAAATCATGTGTAAGGCCCTTCTTAACCATGTACAATAAAACCATGGGTTGTTTAGAAGGCCTTGCATATGGTTTTAAAACCATGTGCATGGCCAACATTTTTTTTTTCGATAATTCAATTTTTTATTTTTTATTATTTTGTTAGGTAGGAACATTACAACATCTCCCCACATTGTGTTTTTTTAACCCACAATTGTTTTTGCGGATAATTAAATTTTTACCTTTTTATTGTTTTGTTAGGTAGGAACATTACAACATCTCCCCCATATTAGGTTGTTTTTCTAGCCAACATTTATTTTGGCCAATAATTAAAAATTTTATTTTTTATTATTTTGTTAGTAACAAATGCTACAAGATCTCCCTCATATTAGGTTTTTTTTCCCACATTTATTTTGGTGGATAATTAAAAAATTTATTTTTTATTATTTTGTTAGTCTTGTAAAGTTACAACATAATAATTTTTTTATGCTTACCCACTTCTACCTTAAATATTCTAAACATTATAAGGTTATTGTCGAAACATTTTAAGCATTATAACATCAATCAAACTTGTTCCTTCAAAATATTTTATAGACATCTATCTGGTATACAAATATTGCTTCCAATAGTACAATTTAAAGTGTTATGTGACCAATACCCGTCATAGAGTTTTTAACACATGCCATTATGAAAAATAGGGATTATGTCCTTGCGCCTTAACATATCATAAGTAGATTATGGCACCCAATAAAAAATAATGGATCGGGTGTTGCAATATTGCATGTTCCCAACGATCCCATAATCGACAATTGATCAGCCTCAAGTCAATGATTGGAGTAGGAGAAAAAACTGCCAATGCCTTAATTTTTCATCAATTATATTACAAATAATTAAGAACTAGGGCATCCACAAGAAGCTGCTACCCAATTATGATGTAATCGGAGCGCATGAGCAGAAAAAAAATGAACCCGCATGCGCTCCTACTTTAGCAATCGCGAACCTCCATGTCGGATTGTCAGAGTGGACAATAGGAGTGCCTACGTGCCCCTAATGACGTGCACACGTGTTTGTGCACGTGTGCATGTTTTACGCGTTCGCATACATGGACGCACGTGCGTCCCTGTGTTAAAAAAAACAATGCACAGTTTTGTTTATTCACCAGCGACCTACGAGTGTGCAAGCCACCAAAAACGACGTCCAAGGAGGCCAAAAGGACACCCATGAAGCCCAAAGGAAGTGTCCAGGAAGCCTAAAATGACACCCACGTCGTTGGAGTAAGATAGATGGAGCAAAATTTGCATTTCTTTTGTTTATTTAATGTTTTTTATTGTTTTTCAAATAAAATACAAAATTAAAAAAATTTGCAAATGAATTGAAATGGAAATAATTTGATATTGCAAATATAAATTACCTAAACATAATGACAAATACCAATGAACCATCCCAAGAAATGGTTGAAACAAACCAATCAGAGGACCCAATAAACCCCAAATAAACGAAGAAAACCTCGAAGATGAATTACACGGGTATTTAAACCAATTAAGAATACTAAGTGATGAACTGAAGAATACCAGGGAACCCTCTCGGGTTTCCCTCGCCTCATCACTACAAAACATAATAGAGACCATCAACATTTTCCACAGTGAGATAACCAATTTGAGCCAATATAGGGCTCAAATGAGATAACATTATGGCACTGGTATATCCAGAGTGGATATAAAAAACCTGAATATCACAAAATCCCAACCGTGGAGAAAATTTACAGATCCGAGAATAGGAAAGCCTCCATATGTGAGGAAGAGGTGAGTTTGCATGGACTTGTGTAATTACTGGCCATGGACAGAAAACTGGAGGAAGAGATGGTTTATGGTTTTTGACAAGCCTCCATGCAACAATGTCGAGGTCCCACAGTATTTTCTTAGGAAACTGTGGGTTGAGTTTGTGTCAGGGTTCCATGTGAACTACTTCAACATCACTGAGTTCTAGGGTGTTGGTTTTGGCTTATCCCAAGATCGACCTCACACCTAGGAAAGAGCCAAAACCGCTTCCTCAACCCCCTGGGTTAGGTAGCGGGCTAGATGAGATCCATGAGTCTGTTAGACATGCTACACGACACATTCTCAGACATACCACATTTGTGGCTATGTCTTTGTAGAGAGAGCAGGACCACCCCGAGAGACACACTTATGCATGGTCTACTGGTGGTGGGAAAGGGAGAGAAGCTACAGGTGGTAGCCAGGATGATCCATCCAGCTCAACGGGACCAGTGCCACATCGTTGTTCTCATTGGGGGCATCCATGCCATGTTCCCACGCAAGAGCATGCCATAGAGATCTACCTACACCAAGTTAGTTATTGTTTTATTTAATGTTCAAGTATTGATTATACGTTATGCAATCTCATAATTTCTAATAAATTTAACTTAGAATTAGATGTTGATGACTTGATTTGTTTTAATGTACAACTATTCAGTGTTGAGTCTCCAACACCCGAGTGGGAGGACGTTGGTTCCTTCAACCTAGATGGAGCCATGGCAGCTGCAGAGGACATCGCGGCACCATACACACGGGTATTTTTCTTTCAGTAATTAAATTTAATGTTAGTATTTAATCTTGCCGTCCAATGTAGTTAATATTTAGTAATTGAATCTAAATATTTTTGTGTTTGCAAAGGTGTTCACAGGAGTGAGTGACCAGCCATCCCCGCTGGGGATCAACAGATCCCCTTGTGAGCAGGTATCGTGTAATAAAGTATAAATTTAATTTTAGTTTTGATGGCTTAGATTTGTATACTTATATTTTTTATGTACTAATATACAAGGCCATGAATATGTATGTAGGTCCAAGTGCATAGGCACATCGATGTCACTATCTCTCCATCAACTATTTTTTTCCCACCATATATGCCAGGTGTAGCCCCTGACATACATGTCCCTTTCACTGCATCCCTCCCCACCCCATTCCATCCATCCCTTTCCTCCCATCCACCTCCACACTTCCATCCAACTCCACCTTCTTCGTCATAGCCTTCGCTCACTCCCCCCCTCCCCACCCATCCACCCCCTCCTTTGCAATTTCCCATGTTTCCACCCTCCCCCCTCCTACCCCGATACACCATCCATCCACATTCACCCATACCTCCACCTCATCCCAGACCTCAACCCCCTCCCCCATAGTCTCGCACCACCATCGTTTCTTCTTTGAGGGTGGCCCATTCCATTCTACAACTAGTTGGGGTTTATTTTTGTACATCACCACTTCTCCCACTCTAGTCCACACCCTCTCTCACCGTGCCCCCTAGTTTTGTAGCCAACGTCGATGTGGCTACATCCACCCTAGCATCAGAGCAGGTTTTCCATCCCACTGCTCCACCTTTCACCCTCGAGGACCAGTCGACTGCTCCATCTACCACCCTTGAGGACCAGCTGATTGCTCCACCTACCAGCCCCTAGGACCAACCTATTGTGTTCATGCTGAGATTTATTAGTTTATGAAAATATCATGCAATATTAACGAAAATTAACATAGGTAGTAAATTGTATGAGTTATCTTACTGTTTAAATGTTGGAGGGTGGCATTACCGAGAGACTTGGATCATGGAGGAGGGTAGCCCTCTCACCACTTATGATCTTGTCTGAGGTGAGATATTTAAGATTTGAAAAAGTAATTTTGATTTTTAAATTGTGTTTTATACTTGTGTAATTGCATGTAGGAGTTGACATTTGATTGCTGTCGTTTTAGAGCCCAATGGGAGGTGGTCGAAGCGGCCAGAAGTGCCGAGCTTCCTCTAGCTCGAAGAAGAGGAAGATCGATTTTGGAGGTGCACCTAGGAGCTTCGAGGGTGGGCAGGAGGATAGAGAGACCCTGCTATGTACACTAGCCATGATGTGGCATTTTGGCACGAGTTGCCATATTTTTTATAGGGCATGAGTTGCCATATTTTGTATAGACATTAGGAACGATGTTCCATTTTTCACTACTACTGTATAAGATTGGCAATTTGTATATATTAATATATCATTTTGCACTTCTTTATATTACTTTGTCTTTTATTATAGATTTTCATATA
Source organism: Pseudotsuga menziesii (assembly GCA_001517045.1). Lineage (NCBI taxonomy): Eukaryota > Viridiplantae > Streptophyta > Pinopsida > Pinales > Pinaceae > Pseudotsuga > Pseudotsuga menziesii. Next base: position 158,270 of record LPNX010950364.1, on the reverse strand, counting down.
TTATGTCAAATGCAGTAGTAGTTTACGGTTGATTCGCTTGCAATACTTATTGTTGACGAAGCAATAAAGTCTGTATGTTCACAATAAAATGCATAAAAAATTTAACACTATAGGTTAGTTAACAAAAAAATACACAACTGCATAAACGCGTACAATAAAAATGATAATTTTAAATACCAAATACCAAATAACATTTTGAGACAATCATACTTGGGTTAGAGTTATCATTGGTTTGACAGTCTTATTCATTGTCCAAATTGCAATAGAAAGCACTTGTTTGCCTTTGGTAATTACATAGTAATTATTGTCTCATTTTGCAAGCTAGAAATTGATATTGGAATTATCTTCTCTTACCATTTGATTGACTGGAAATTTCATAGTATTGATGAGCTGAGAATCATATTGAACATGACTGTTGTTGGCTTGCATTTGTTACATCTACTTGGCAAACATTGATTTTGATAAATTTGGCAATTCACATCATTTGAAGACAAAGTTGACATTGCTTACTCACATTGAATACATACATATTTTTTATGCTATTGTTGAGCACTTGAAATTTTAACGATCTATTGTACTTGTTGCAATTTTTACGATTTAAGGGTTAGCATGCATAACCTAGGGTTTAGAATCAACGAGGAAACCCTAACCCTAACTAAAGTTTAAAGGTTGGCATGCATAACCTAGACTTTATAATAAATGAGTAAACCCTAACCCAAATGGTGTTTTGGGGTTAGCATGGATAACCTAGGGTTTAGAATCAATGATGAAACCCTAAACCTAGGAGGGAAACCCTAACACAAACTCTACCTAACCATCTCTTATGGCCTCTTATGAAGTACCTTTTTGTTTGTATATGAGCATGCCTAGGATTGTAGTCATATGTCACATATTCTTTATAGACTAATCAAATGAAATACTTCAAAGATTAAGCATGTATTACTTCACATAAGCTATGGTTAGAGCTTCATGAGCACTCCTTTTATAAACCATAGTGAAATAAGTAAAACATAGCTCATCTTCCACAACTCATACATTAAAAAATCATGAGAGAAAGAGGCTCTATAATAGGCTTATGCCTAGAGTTGATAAGAATAAATTAACATGCAATAGATGAAGGAATGAAGGAAAGGATGGGAAATGAGTGCATAGAGAGTATCAACCCTAGATTTAGACCATAGTTACTATTCAAGCAACATAGTGAAAAGAAGCTAAAAATTTATTACATGTGTTTTGGACTTACCTTGTCCATATCAATAGGCCTTCTACTCCATTTTCTAACCTTTACTAACCCTAGGACTATCTATAAAACTAGACTACAATACTACCTATTAGGAAGCCATAAGACACACCTAAACCATTATATTCTATCCTAACCCTTGCTAAAACCCTTTCCATAGACTCCTACCTTTCCCTCTCTCTAAAGCAAGGCTTATTCCTTTCATTTCCACACTACTTAGACCCCCATGGCTCTCCCTATATCTCTTACTATAATATCCATTTTGGACAGCCCTAGAACACCACTAACTCATCCTAAGCTACCCTAACTTCTCCCTTAGCCACAGCCCTAACCTCCTAGCGTGCTAATACCCTAACGCAAGGCTAACTTCGTCATTATTTTGTCCTTTAAATTCCTCTCGACTTGCCTAATTCTTGACTGTAATATCCTATTTATGGTAGCCCTAATAGCCTTCTTACCCACCTATCCTAGCCTAAGTTCACTTCCTTCCCTTCCTATCTTACCCACTCACTAACGCCCCACCTCAAATTTGTCAAAAACCCAATTTAAAGTGACACAAAGTATTAATCTGTCACAGTAATCTAGGGACTAAAACACAGTCTCGTAAGAGATTTCAGACAATAAGGCATGAAAATTGTGTAATAGTGCTACAAAATGAGTAGTTGCTCTGTATAATCAATGAGTAATACAATACAATGATCATGCTACAAGCATGAATGACAAAGCAATTCGAATTCCCAAGGAGGTCATTCTAATTGAATGAGTGAGTCTAGCTTAACTGAATGTAAGCCACATTCAACACTCAAGTTAACCACTGATCAAAACCCTAATTGACTCAACTGAGCCTTAACTGAAGTTGAAGTGCAATAAATGACTGAGTCTAACTAAAAGTAGCTCAGACACATGTCACTGCAAGCCAAACAACAAGTGGTAGCGCATCAATGACTCCAATGAACCTTGATGAGGTTAACTGAAGTGTAACTAACCATCAGAAGTGGTTGGAGGCACCCTTGTTGACTCTAGTTCATTAAATAATCAATAAATAATCAGTTTAATGAAGGAAGGCGCCTTCATTGCTCTGTTTAACTGATTGTAACCATCAGTTAGCAATATGGAGCATTAATGACACTCAGATCACCCCTGGAGTGCTCCAGTTAGCCTCCCCGAATGTAGGAGAAGGCTAAGTTAGCCTCCTTGACTGAAGGTAGGCATGGGTGTGCTCATGCTGATGTCATCTAGTACTCCTATGATGTCAATTAAGTCAATAAAACTTAGGATAGTGGTTCAACTAGGCCAAATTGACCAAAATGAGTGTGTATGGTGGTAAATATCTCCAACACAAAGACACCCTAAAGGGATTGTATGTAAAAAACATTCCCAGCCATACTTAAACAAATTTTACAGTGGTATATAAACATCCATAACTTGGAAAAATACAAGAAAATGGCTTGAATTGCTGGCAAGTCATTGTGTCATCAAAATCCAAGTGAATATACTTGTTATCATTCCTACTTGACTGGAAATTACATCTTGGACTGTCATAAGACATTTTACTTGACTGGAAATTACATCTTGGACTGTCATAAGACATTTTACTTGACTGGAAATTTGATTTGGTTTAAGAGTCCCATTGGATTGGAAACTTGGCACTTATAAAATTGTTTATCACCGATGTTTACTTAAAAGATTGTACCTTTGTCTTGACAAGCTAAAAAGTGAAATACAGGACTGTCATAATGCTAAATGCTTGGCTGGAAATACTTTTGTTTTGGCAGTACCTTTCACTAATTCAAAGTGCCATTTCAACTCTTGTTTATCATTAGTACTTGCATTTGGGATTATACACTCATTTTGGCAAGCCGGAAATTAGTGTTTTGGACTGTTATAATCATTTTGACTTGGATGGAAATCATTCTTAGTTTGGCAGTCCTATCTTCATGAAAAGTGGATTGATTGGGGTCTATGTCCATGTATGCCGATTGCAAAAGAGGTTGAATTTGTACTATATGATGATAACGTCCCATCAACGCCACTAACATGCTTCAACCACATGCATAATTGAAAGGAAAATTACATCCAATCAAGTTCATGAAACCCTAGCTATGTTGTAGTGCAGGTATATATTTTCTAGGTATATGGTCTACTAGTTTCTAGTTAAGTGAGACTAACAAATATAATGCTATAAATCTAATGAGTTCATAAACCATAGTTTGTAGTTCTATATCTAAATATGTGAACCCTAGCTTTTAATTTTATGGTTTCTAGTTCAAGAAATCCTAGCTTTCTTGACATTTGTTCTTAAAGATTAGGTATATGGTCTAGGTATTTGTAATCCATATTTTTTAGGTTTGTGGTTTGTAGTTCATGAAACCCTAGTTTTTTTTCTATTTATGCATGTAACTTAGGTAGTTGGTTTAAGTATTTCTACATAAGTGAGACTAACATAGCATGTGATATCTATGTATGTGAATTTCTACTTTATAAAACCCTAGTTTGTAGTTATATGTGTAAATTTATAAACCCTAGTTTTTAGGTTTATGGTTTGTAATTCGTGAAACCCTAGTTTTTTTGTTATTTTCTCTTATAGCTTAGGTATATGGTCTAAGTGGTTCTACATAAGAGAAACTAAATTAACACAACATATCTATGTATGGGAATTTCTTTCAATCCATGAAACCCTAATTGGATATATACTTGAAATTCGTGTATGATTTTTTACTTCTAATTCATACAATTATGTGTTTCTACTTGCAATTCATGAAACTCTAGTTTCTTTGTTGTAGTGTAGGTACATAGATTCTAGGTATATGGTCTATTGGTTTCTAGGTAATGGCATGCTAGGAGACCAACGGAGTCGACGGTTCATCGATACGACCTCCGGTTGCTGAGTTATGTCAAGTTGAAAGTCGCATGAAAATGTCGTTCAAGGACACTTGGTGAATCTCGGTCTGGGAGCGAAAAACCAAACAAAGCATCAATATTGCATGTCGTTGGCTCCAACAAGTGTGTATGGGAACACTACCAATACTGGCACAGTGAAGGGTTTTTCCGAGTTGACCAACAAATGCGAGAGTTGCATTGAAGGAAACTGAGAAAAACCATAGTTTACAAAACCGATGCACAATGAACTCACTGGGCCATGAAAACATGGTGGAGAGGGCCCACTAGAGGTAATGGCATGCCAGGATACCAATGGATTCGATGGCTCGTCGATCCAACCTCCGGTTACCGAGTTATGTCGAGTTGAAAGTTGCATGAAAATGTTGTTCCGAGACACTTGGTGACTCTCAGTCCAGGAGAAAAAAACCAAATGAATCAACAAGATTGCATGTCGTTGGCTCCGATAAGTGTGTATGGGAAATGCCGATATGGGAACACTACCAATACTGGCACAGTGGAGGGTTTTGTAGAGTTGACCCACCAATGCGAAAGTTGCATTGAAGGAAACTGAGCAAAACCCTAGTTTACAAAATCGATGCACAATGAACTCATTGTGCCATGCAAACATGGTGGAGAGGGCCCACTAGAGGTAATGGCATGCCATGAGACCAACGGAGTCGACGTCTCATCGATCCGACCTCCGGTTGTCGAGTTATGTCGAGTTGAAAATCACATGAAAATGTCATCCAGGGACACTTGGTGACTCTTGGTCCAGGAGTGAAAAACCAAACGGAGAAGCAAGATTGCATGTCGTTGGCTCTGACAAGTGTGTATGGGAAATGCCGATATGGGAACACTACCAAGACTGGCATGGTGGAGGGTTTTGCAGAGTTGACCCACCAATGCAAGAGTTGCATTGAAGGGAACTGAGAAAAACCCTAGCTTACGAAATCGATGCACAATGAACTCACTGGGTCATGTAAATGCGGTGGAGAGGTCCCACTAGAGGTAATGGAATGCCAGGATACCAATGGAGTTGACGGCTCATCGATCCGAGCTCCACTTAGCGAGTTATGTCGAGTTGAAAGTCGCATGAAAATGGGGTCCATGCAACCCTGGAAATGGTGCAATGGCCCTGCAAAACCCTGTGCCGAGCGGCCATGGGTGGCTTGCCCATGGAAGCTATGCCCAAACACACCTGCAGGCAATGATCAAATTTGAAGGGTGGGTCTTAATTTCAATTGGAAGGGTATTTATTTTCTGAGCCCTTCAAATATGAAGAGCAATATAAATAATTGTACTTCAATTGACAAGTATAAATTAACTGAACCCTTTCACCAAAAAATGAAAAAGACAAATATTGTTCATTCAAATTTTACAATTTTAAACAATTGAGCACTCCTTAATATCTACATGAAAAATGATATATGTTCAATAAAAATTATTTTGAACATTATTAAGTTGTCATATGTGTATCATTAATTTTACAGTTTAGAAACATGACAACTATTCTATTGTGTTTTTTCCAGTTGGAGCAAACTTCATTATACAAAAAAACTACATAGACTATGCCATAACCATATTGGGGAATTCATGTGCAATCTAATATTGAGAGATGTAAGAATGATAAGGATTTTGCACATAAGAAAAAATAATACATAGCTAAAAAAACATTAAAAAAAAATTCCTACATACCAAGCAAGTTAGCAAAGCTGGCATAACCAGGGTTGGGGCATTGAATTTTTTTGTTCAATACTTGTCGTGAAAGCATACATGTATGGAATGAAGAGTCAATGGAATCAAACCTAATTCAATTGAAACTCACTACATGTATGAGTCTCAACAGTCCACCTTTTAGATTGAACCAAAATACCAAAAGAAGTTTATTAATGGCTATATTTGAGAAGGGCTCTAGGCTCTAAAATTTGTTGTGTTTCATACCAATCCATGATTCACTATATCAACAGTCATGGGTAGGAATTCAAGTTATTTAATGAAAACAATTAGTGTATAACCTCTATGTCAAAACCATTTTCCCCGCTGATGCAGTCCACTACCCTCTTTATTGTCTTACAAAAAGGCATGATAATGAGGAAGAAGACCTAAAATTATGGACTTCAACTTCAAAGAATGCCTTGAATCACATCGGTAAGGAGTGATAAGAAGATCACAACAATCCAACATGTCAAATCTCAGTTGATAGTGTTAATTAAAGACTTATATGGTAAATTTAATATAAGACTTACTTATAGTTATCTCTTATTCTTTGCGTCAATTTGTATTATAAGGTGAGGATCTGCATGCATAATAATCCTTAGTTATGACTATGAGATGAGGATTTAAAGAGAAGAGGATGTAAAGACAAGTAATTTTTACATGTATTTTGGTGGCGCCGAGGACAAATTTTGTGAGAAACCACAAATGTTTGGAATGATGGAGGGAGATTACATCATGATCATGCCACCCATCAAATTTAAGACTATTCTTGAGCAAACAATTGTTTTTTTCATTTCATTAATAACCATTATTTCTCCATATCGTGTGCCCGATGACACCTCTCTATAGCAATGCATAAATCGACCTCTATGCAATTTGTGATCTTAGCTACATGCCATTATTTGTATTTTCTTATAGTTTTCATGAAGGGTTCAATTTTTATTATAGTTGGTTGCGAAGGGTTCAATTTTGAACGCTGCCTACAGGAGCTGATGGAATCGAAAATCACCACCCAATTTGGTTTTTGGACCCCGACCTTGAATTGGACAGGCATCCCTAAACGGATTTTGCAGGCCTACTGCAACTCGCCATAGAACGTTTATCGGGGATCTGATGGACAAACCGTCAGTTCCATTGGGATCGTGGCATAGGATTATGGCCAAGGTGGCCTCCCACCTGACTCTACACGGCTCGAGGTCCATGCAACCCTGGAAATGGTGCATCGGCCCTACAAAACCATGTGTCGGGTGGCCGAGGGAGGTGTGGCAATGGTGGCCATTCCAAAACACACTTGCAGGTGCCGACGGTTTGGAAATCACCGCCCAGTTTGGTTTTTGGACCCCGACCTTGAAATGGCCCAGGCGTCCCTGAATGGATTTTGCAGGCCTACTCCAACTCACCATAGAACATTGACCGTGGATCTGATGGAAAAACCGTCAGTTCCTTTGGGATTGTGGCATGAGATTATGGCTAGGCTGCCCTCCCACTTGACTCCATAAGGCTTGGGCATGCCTCCAGGCCGTATTTCGAAAACTGGGGTTTCACCCCAGTGGGGTCCATGCAACCCTGGAAATAGTGCATCGGATTTGCAAAAACCTATTTTGGGTGAGTGGAGGTGGCATTCCCATTGAGACGATGTCCAAACACACCTGTAGGTGCTGACAGGTTTGGAAATCACTACCCGGTTTGGTTTTTGGATCCCGGCCTTGAATTGGCCCAGGCGTCCCTGAATGGCTTTTGCAGGCCTACTGCAAATCACTATAGAATGTTGACCGGGGATTCTATGGACAAACTGTTGGTTCCATTGGGATCGTGGCACAATATTATGGCCAGGGTGGCCTCCCCCCCAACTATGCACGGCCCATGCATGCCTCCAGGCCATATTATGCAAACTAGGGTTTCACCCAAGTGGAGTGTAAGCGCAATTACCCAATCTCATTCAATATAGCCATCTAGATCCTCTATGTTGCTAATTGCCTCCATCAATATCTCATGCTCTGAATGAGGAAAGAAGCAACGTACCTTGGTTGAGTTCTTGTTTGACATTTTCTATAGATGGATGTTCATGCCAACAATTAATTTTCTGAAGTGATCGACCACAGAACCTGGTCTGTAATCCATGAATACATGCCCACTAGTTCTTCTTGATTTCCCATCTAGTGTAAGATATTCACCCTCAACCACCATTGAGACAATAGGAAATTGATTTCCTTCATCATCAATCAATTATCTGTTCAGGATTTTCTTACCTCAAATTCATTGTGCCAACCAATAATCCATGCCCCATTCATTGTCTTTCGGGGCAAAAACTGCATATAGGTGTCCTGGTTGTACAAGATCTGAGATATGGTCATAGTTTGTCGAAATTGCTAACTTTCCCTCCTCTAAGCGGGTTGTTTCAATGACTGCATGTGGGTCTACTGCAAGTGACACACAATCCCAATCATTAACCCAATCCATTCAGCATTCACATTCATCCCATTCACCACTGCTATAATGGCTGCAAAAGTAAGAAAGCTTCTGTGTCCATATTTCAAATAGGGGGTTGTTTGATCTTCAAAGCAAATGAAATCCACATGTTCCTTGTACTGTGCTGCAACTATAGGAATGGGATCGATCTATGTCAACCACATGCCAAAAACTCCTGACTAGCCTTCCTACCCCTGTTGATGTATGTTGCACTTTAGTTCGGTCTGACATTGTTGCAGAGCATCATTGAACTATGCATTCTACATATTTGATATGGTGGTTTCTGGTAAACCTCATCTCCTCCCTTTGTAGTGCGGTCTTGATGCATACACCGCCCTGTCATGCTCACCTTTGTCGTGCCTAGTCTCAAAGTAGTTCCATATATGCGACACATTGTAAGTCTTATGTAACATACTCATCCATTGGAAGACTTGGGCATTTTTTAACTGGCCCGCACAACCATCTGACCGTATCCAATGCTAATCCATCTGTATATCTCCCTCCTTTATCTGATCATAGAAAATTCTAAAACAATGTATCACATAATGTAGATTATGGCATATGGCATCACTTATGTAAAAGTTTGTCTCCTTCTGTATTATCTAGTTGTTAATGTTGCTCTCAGGGCCATGCCTATACATAATATCTACCATGATGCTGACTTGGTCGGAATGGTAGTATTGACTCTGAATTTCATTTTGTGGCTGAAGGGTCTAGTTTTCTACAAAATCCACAATAGACAATATGGTCCCAATGGGAAATATTTCCCTACATTTACAATACTGCTCATTCTGCCATCGTGCTACATGCACTTGTTAAACATACTGCTCGGTTTTCTTGTGGAACTGCGTCAAAAAATCACATACCTATACCTGTTGGCATGAAAACAAGTGTCATATTAGAATTTGACCTTTAAAGAATGTATATGTAGAAACTAAACATGTAAGAGGAAAAACATGCAATAATGATTTGCACCTGTGACTTCACCAATGCAATCTTTTTACTTTCCTTCACACTCTCTGATTGATAGGTTACGTACTTAAAGCTATGCATCTCCATGCTGATATTTCCAAATTGATGCTCATCACTTCCTTAAATGCAATGGTTCAAAAGAGCAAACCCCCTGCACCTGGAACAATTCCCATATAGACATGATTTTCCATAGTATTTTTGTCCTTCATGCCTTGGACACATGATGTTGACGATAAAATCTCTCGATGCATTCGATGGTATTATGGATTCATTGCAGCCCTGCTCAAGGTTAGTATGCAAATCACAAAATATATGTTTATACATGTCATAAAAATATTCATATTCTACATGGTATCTACAACATCATGTGTTTCAATCAATGCATATACGAACATACCATGGTTTACATTTCTCAAAGGACCTTTGGCCTAGGTTCAATTGTGTGTGCTCATTCCTGAATCTCTCATAGAGTTCAGTCTGTGGTGTGTCAAGGAAGTGTTTGATGTGGGGTTCACATTCAGTATAACCTTTTCTCAGCTTTAGCACATCTCTTTGGTTAGATGAAGGTCTGGTATGATCATGCCATAAATTTTGTACTAAGTCCTTAACAACATCAATTAGCGTAATATCTCGACGAGGCAACCTTCCGACAAAATCCCAACAATATTTTCCACCTGGAGTCTGAATATTTTCTCTTATAACAGAGTACTTCTTAACAGTTTTTCTATTTAATTTAAGTATGTGAGAAGTGTGTGAAAGGAGGCGACATTGCTGTGTGGACTTGCTTACAACTGATTCTGATAACACACGATGAGCCACACAAATACATTTAGTACGAGATGTCTTCCCAATCGCATTAAAATCAGATTGGATATTTCTAACAATATGATTGTTATCCTATGAACTTCTAACCATATTTATGCCCAGAATTCTCCTAACAACAACTAAACAATTTGACTTTAACAAACATAGTAATAATTGACATTTACCTGCATCGCCTTTGGATTCAAAATATTTCTTCATTAATTTTCTACATTGCCAATCGATAGTGCGTTTGGGAAATTTACCTTCAAGGCCTGACATACAACTTTCATCTACATGGATACGTCTAGGAGTCCTTTTTATTGCACTAGACAGTCAAGGTAGGGAAGGTGGACATGAGCTATGAATCCCAGGGATTCTTTGTTGTGGTGCTTCATTCACATGTTGGTCCATATTGGGAGTGTGCTCGACATGGTTATGGTATTCTTGGAGAGATTTCAAATGAATCATTGCTCCTAGGTCCAACGCTTGATACTCAGCGTCTCTCAATATACCTATGTCTTCAAGAGATTCAACATGGCTCATTGATGGATTGTTGTTTGGATACTGTGTTGACGTTAGAATTTGAGTTGGGTCTATTGGACGCAACTGCTTCACCTGTGATTTTGAAGTAGAGGTTGTTATGTCATGAACTATGTTAGGATTGGTCACAGTATCAATGGAAATGTCTGGACCATGTCTCACTCTCTCCATTGCCAACCTGTCCTTTTCTCTTACCTCATTTTCCTTTTCAATGGGTATATTCCTTCTATTTTTCTTACTTTGTTACGTGAGTTTCCCATCTCCAGAAGTTTCTTTATCAAAACTATGAGGTATACCCCTACATAAGAAGCAACAAATAAGGTATTAGTTCCATTATACACAAAGCATGACGCGTTCCAACATAATTAACTAAATTAGATATATGTTAGTATGGTAATTATTGGCATTGATACATAAACGCTAATTAAAGGTTTCTCTTTATGTTCGAACTAAAGTTTCATTTTTATACTCTATTTGAGTCAAGTAAAGAGAGTCAAGTTTGCAGGTATTACAGCTATGGGATTATGACTTCCTTTGTGTTTAAAAAGTATTGGAAGTCACAAGAAGATGACTGAAATATTCTTCATTTCCAACACCTTCGAGGGAGATGACATTACATGTAATATGCCACATTAGTTGTGAGGGAAGACACAAGTTGGTGTTTGGATGTCTTGGGAATAAATTGAATAAATTAAACTCATTAAGTTACAATTTCACTAAAGAGAACAAATTGACTAATTACACAATGAGGAGGTTGCAAATCCCCCGAAAAAAGGAGAAATCATTGAGGTAGAGGCATCCCTGTCAAACTCAAAGGCACGTTATGATAAATATAGCATGAAAAGGAGAGCATGGACAAGTTGGTGAACTATTCAATATGGACCCTCTCCCATGATTTCTTCCAAGGTTTTTATACAAATTGAAGAGTCTCAATAGAGAACCTCATCTATGCCATCCTTGTGGGAAATCAAAATATATTAATGTGCAAATGATTATTGGTCTACATTGCATACTTCATCTTGTATAGAGAATATGGAAAACCTGGTGAACTATTCAATATGGACCTTCTCCCATGATTTATTGAAAGTTTTTTTTTTAAATTGAAGAGTCTCAAGAGATAAATTCATGTATGCCATCATTGTGTGAAATCACAGTATATTCATGTGCAAATGTAAATTAGTTAACATTGCATACTTCATCTTGTATGGAGAATATGAGACTTGTTTAGATGTGAAGTTGGGAATTCTTCTTGTGAAATTAATTTTTGTCTATGAGAGAGATATTGTTGTAGGAATATGATAAAACATAAATCAATGAATTGATCTAAAATCTTGTGAATGAAAACAATTATTTACAATCCACCATACCTATTCAAAATGATCTCTTCTTGCAATGAAAACTTGTAGTTCGAATGTATCCACTAACTTCCAAGACAACTAAATATGATTTTTAGATTCCAAGATTGATATTCTATCCATTAAATCAAAGAGTGTCCAATTGATGATTGAGTGTGAGCCAAATTACAAAGTTTAGGAGCACAAAACGCACGAACAGTTGTAGAAAACCCGTGAAAATTGGTAGCAACCTCGGGAATCCAAATATCTATTTTTTTAATAGGTAACGGGTGCACGCACGCGTATTTATGAGCGCACATGTGTGCATAAGAGAGCACGCACGTGCTAACACGTACGCGTAAAGAGACACGCGCACGCTGCTACCTAACATTTACAAATTTACTCACTGACGTTTATCCCATTTAATGACTAACGATCTTCAACAACATCTTGGTATTCACACATGTACGATAATTTTTACAATACAGTCTTCACCACTACTTTCTTCTTAGGCCCATGGGTGCCATTATGAGGTCTTAGGCTCCTTACCTAAGGTTGGTGGAGGGTAAGGGAGGCCTCCAACACTGACCATCATCACCATCATAATCATCATCATAGTCAACATCATCATAATCATCATCATAATCATCGTCATTATAGTCATCCTCATCATCATCATCATAGTCATCATCCTCATTATCATCATTGTCATCATCCTTGAATCAAACTTGGAATGGTTTCTTGTTATAAAAATGAGATTAGTAAGAGATCTAATTTTATAAGTTTGGCATCATTTATATAATAAATTCACTATCTTCAAGAACAAAATCTCAACTAATCAACATCTTACCCCTAGGACATCAAACAAGACTAAAGAGAGCACAAGATGAACTGAGATGACTTATCCCACGAGGAACTTGAGGGATAACTAATTCAATATGAAGTATATTTTCCATCATATTAGAAAAAGTGCCAAAAATGAATTCTAAAAGGAGGTTGAGCTCCTGCACTAAGCTCAGGCTCAGCTTTCATCATAATCATCGTCGTCATAGTCATACTCATCATCATCATCATAGTCATCATCCTCAACATCATCATTGTCATCATTGTCATCATCCTCATCACCATCATCATCACTATTCCTCATCGTCGTCATCGTCATCACAATCATTGTTCATCATCATCGTCATCGTCATCATCATCCTCATCATCCTCATCATATTCATCATCCTCATCCTCATCATCATCATCCTCATCCTCATCATCATCATCCTCATCCTTATCAACATCATCATAGTCATCCTCCTCCTCCTCCTCCTCCTCCTCCTCCTCCTCCTCCTCCTCATCATCATCATCGTTGTCATCGTCATCGTCGTCATTATCATCGTAGTCGTCATCATCATCATCATCATCGTTGTCATATTCATCATCATCATCATCATCATCGTCGTCGTCGTCGTCGTCATCATCA
>LPNX010950364.1:114844-139844 GCA_001517045.1 Pseudotsuga menziesii | reverse complement strand
TTTTATTAACCCTTTCGTTAATAACAATGCATCCATGCATCACTTTAGTTTAACTCATTCTTTACTTAATTGTTTTATTTGTTTATTTTATTCACTCAACCTTATTTTGTTATATTAGGTTATGTTTTAGTTAGTTTTAAGTTTAGTTTAGTTTAGTTTATTTATTCCTTTATTATTATTATTATTATTTATTTATTTATTTTATTTATTTATTATTATTTTATTTTATTTAACAAATCATATATGCTTATGTTCATTAAGAACATTTTTTATTAATTCACTTTAGTTCATTTAGGTGTTTTATTACCACCGCATTCTCGCCGCGACAAGAATTATCAAGGCGCTATGCTCCCAACATGCCCTTCCGATAATTCCCACAGGCGAGAAGTTGGTTATGATGACTGAGCCAATGTTACCTCGGTTCACCTACCCTGCGAAGAGCCAGGCGGTTCCTGGGGAATAGGGTCTAATCCCTATTGCACGCCCCCCAGTATAATCCTCGTGAGTGACCGACTTGCAGCCTACCCTCACAGCATGCGCATCTGATGAGCTGGAGTTTCCCTCACTCTATTCAAAGTTCATCGCGCCGCCCGTTGGTAGACTTACACATATGATTTCTCATCCCCGTCACTTGATGTGGGTCGATTGACAATCATCTCCCATCACCTGTACATATAACACCCTATGCATCAAATCTCATAAAATACGATTTTAATCATAACATAATTATTCGTTGACCTCAATTGTCGAGGTTTCCCGACTCATTCAAAGTCCATGCATGCCAATGCATCAAAACATATCAAACTTTAATAACATTTCAAACAAGTTTGGTATCACCTGCCATAGTCATTGAATCCCTTAGAGTCTTTTCATACCAATGCTCTCTTTCTATTCATGTACCTGCCTTTTCGGTCACACTCGACAAGCCATCGAAGTACATGCTACACAATACTTTATTTGTCAATCATTCAAAGATATACAACTTAACTCTTTCTTAATAACTTCACATAATTTCTCATTCATTCGCAATAGAATCATCCATATAATCACATTCAAAACTAACCAAATCTTAATTCATTTATCATGTAATCCATAAGTCATACCCTTTTGTTTAGGTCATATCTCATCAGTAGCTAATTGTTTCATTCCTTTCTAGGTCATCCGAAACCGTATTCCCTCCAATAATATGTCCCTACAATAGTTTTTAGATATCAAAATTGTAAGTAGTTGGGTCATTCGTCATAAAACACCCTCACGGATTATTCATAATAATCTCAAAAGTCAAGGTAAAAACAGTGTGTTACATCCAATGAAGGGTTAGCTTGAAAACCACCCAGGTTAGTAGTACAAAGCCAATAGTAGAATATATGGCAATAGATTAAACAAATATTGAGAAACACCAAATGTCTTTATGGATTCATGGAGCAAAGTTTGAGCAACACCAAACACCAAGTTGGAGCAATGTTTGAGAAACGCCAAGTGCAATTTGGAGCAACATTTGAGCATCTTTATGGATTCCCTCAATTTAGCATGCATATTTAAGTTTGTTAAACCCTTTATCATTTAAGTGATTTCATACATATAGTCAGAAAATTGAGCCATTAATCGTCAGAGTTGTGCTTTGATAATATGAATTGATTATCCATTATTTTAGTTACTAGAGGGCATTACAACTCTCTTATTCTTGCACACACTTTTATCATTGCATCTAGTCACAAATATTATTGTATACATGGCACCTTCTAAGGTCACTGACATAGAGGATGCATCACTTGTTGAAGCATAGAGGAAATTATTTTAGCGTCGATAGCAAGTGATTTAACAATAGAAAAAACCCTAAACCAAGAGTTTCCATTTCCTTACCAATTCAGGAAGCATTCTTCTCCTCCTTTTTGTGCGCAGTCCTGTGGGGGTCTCCTTCAATGTCGATAATGTATCCTATGGGTTTATTTTCCAATGCTATAATGTATACTATGGAGGTCTATTCCAATGTTGATATGCCTCCTCGTACTCCCGTATCCCATCCTTATCTAGTATCTTATCTATACACAAGGGCTCCCCTACTCTCTTCTCCTCTGCGCACCAGGGATCATGTAGCTCCAGATGGGTTTCATGTCATAAGGTAGGGGGTATTGTCCAATGTTGTAATGTATTCTATGGAGGTATCCTCCAATGCTGATATTGTCTCCTTGTCCTCCCGTATCCCATCCTTCTCTAGTCTCTTCTCTATGCACAGGGGCTCCCCTACACTATTCTCCTTTGTGCACAAGGGACAATGTAGCTTGGGATGGGTTTCATGACATAAGGTAAGGTGTACCCTAGCTAAGGTAGTGTTTGTGTTGTGTTATATTTTTTAGTTTAACGTTTTCTTTTGGTTAATATTTGTATACAAATATTTAATACATGTAATAGTATAATATATGTTTTGTAATAATATAAAAATTATATATTGTAAATTTTTATATATTATAAGTTTTCAATACATATTTTAATGATCAAACAAAATGGATATGGGGATATTGTTCAACGTATCATGGTAAGGATTGAGCTATGTGAATTAAGTCTATAATTTTTAGTGCACATGATCATGATGACAATATTGCACTTACAAAAGACCCGTGAGGACAACGAACACATCCACCAACATCGAGGTTTGTAGGAACTCACTAGATGTATTGAAAGAAGAAAATGTTTCCGAATGACACAGGGGGTCTCTCATGAATCCATCTACACTGTTAAAATTTAGTAAATCGTACAAATTCATTGTCAAATTTGTAATTTTCCATTTCCAGAGTGAGCTAGTCATATTTGTATTCTTATGACTAAATTAATTATTTACGTTAGTAATTTTTATCTTAGTCACTTGTTATCCAGTCGTATATTTTATCCTGTGACTAAAATAGTCATTTGTCTTAGTCATTTTTAGTTGGCTCCCTTAAAATTGCTCAATTTTAGTCATTTATCACTTGAAAAAACTTTGTTGACTAACATTTTTAGTCTCCTAGTCACTTATCTCTCATTTTGTACTAGTTATTTCCTAACTATAATCCTGAAGTCGAGAGAGCTTCCTATTGGGAATAAACATGTGAACTAGTGCAAAAAATCGCTAATTTGTAATGTTTAATTCACCCATTACATACTAAGGATAGCATGCATCTCGGGGAAGGATGGATTCACTTTAGGGAAAAAATTTGTCTCTCTGTACATAAAATTTGTCACTCTCTACATGAAAAAAAGGAAAGAAAAAATAAAATGGTTATTTGAACTATCTAACTGAGATCAATACCTTCAAGAAAAATAAGGCCATATGATTCCATCAAGAAAATAAGACCATACAATTACATGAGCTTATCACTGCATCGTGGAGATTGAGTCAACTCTAGAGATACAATTTTTTTCAATACCGTAGAAGATCACATGGCACTCAGGAACCTAAAATGGAAGATATTGCTATGCCCATGGAAATATGACACCACGTTGAAAGCTCTAGGTTCTTGAACCAATCTATATGTCGTGGTGGAATTAAATATTTGCTTTCTCTGTAATATTGATCTCAAATCCATGCGAATTACTTTAGTGGATGGAAAAAATTAGATACCACCAGAGTGAATATATATATATATATATATAATTTTATTTACTCAAAGTGTAATTGTAAAAATTAATTTGTCAACTTCTGAATAAATACCCTAGGGACTATCCTGATAATGTTAACAGGTGATTGTTCAATATTTTGATGTTTTGTTTTGACTGTGTCCTTTTCCATTGGACAAGATAATACCAAACTATAAAGCATGAAGTTTGCGGACATTAGATTTGATTTTAAGCTAGAATGGTAGAGAGAATTGACGGTATAGGAAAATCCAATCTATAAAGCATGAATTTTGTGGATTTTAAGTTTTTTTTAAAAATAAAATGGTGAAGAAAATTGAGAGTAAAGAAAAATGCAAATATTTGAGTAATATTTCTATATAACATACAAAAATTGATACTCTACGAAGTTTCATCACAAGAAATGACAATGTGAAACCGTCATTAAATTCTAACTTGGAAGGCAGTTAAAATTTAAATTTACAGGCATTCTAACTTGGAAAGAACTTAAGATTTTAAAATCCAGGCTTGTCTGTAAGTAAAATGGATCTAGTCCCAACCATAGTCCACTATCAGGAAGAGTTGCAAGTGATACACTTGGACCCTCCACAACTCCAACTGGAGACAGATCATGTTTTGAAGTTCTCCCATATATCGGAGGTTTGAACCGAAGTTGCAGACGTTGAATCTTTTATGTAAGGATCATACCAATTTGAAACTTTAGGGAATAAGGTTCTAGCCAAAGGCGATGAAGAATTTTGTCTCTAACATGGGAGAGAAAGTGATACTTTTCATCACAATCTGGGATTTGGTGACATAGATCCAAATTCCTTCTTCATCAGTATCCTATGGACTTTTGTTATTAAGCCTAATTCCTCCAAAGGTGAGCAGAGAACCCCTTTTGTGAATAGTTTCCAAAGGGTGGAGATAGAGACTAGGGAGAATGCAGTGCGGGGGGGTTTATATCATGAATCCAGTGATCCAACGGATGGAGAAGGTGGAAAAAATAAGAAGCAATGAATCCTAAAAATTACGCCATAGCAAGAAATTTTGTGGTAGGTGAAGGAATCCCCATATTCAAAGTGGAAAAGATGGCCAAGATAGCCCTAAATGGATGAGTTTGAGTTAAGAATCTTGTTGTCAAAACTCTCATGCAGTGGGAAAATTAAAATTGGGGAGGAAGGTTGGGAGACACCCCAAGAATTTTATGCTTGGTAGAAGGATGGTTTTTGTTTATTTTTAAGAATATGGAATACCCAAAATGGATTCTCTCTCACATTTGTGTAATGGATCTTCACCAATTTCCTTAAATCCTTAGACTCCTCTCTTTGATGTTAGTCAAGACATGATAGACATTGCGCCCATTTGGGTGAGGCTTCATGAACTCCCTATTGAGTTTTGGTCACCGTAAATTATCAAAGGAATTGGTAATCAACTCGAGGAGTTTTTGGATATGGATAAATTATTCGAGGAAACAAGAGAATGAGCATGGATCGAATCCTAGTTATGATTGGACACAAGGGAAGGCTTCAAGGAAGATCTTGGAATTTTCCTTATCTCTATCCCTGGACCCAGGTTCAGTCCCTTCTACTCAGCACAAAAAATTTCAAGATATCGACCTGACGGAGTAGAGCTCAGCTAGCAACACCTGCGACACAGATGTCATCTCACTTGAGATATCTATTTTTTATGGGTAACTTCCAGAACCATGTTTCTGTAGTTGTGTGGGAGGGTGTTTTAGTACCTTGGCTCTATGCCAAGGCTTCCAACGAAGATCGGGGAGGTGGATTACTTGTATGGACAGTACTTCCACAACTAATTTGTGATCGAACCCTTCTTTATGCGACTTAAGTAAATAAATAGTGAAAATGCAACATAATCATATTTAGTAATATAATGTGGCCATCATACGTTTATCCATTTGAAAACACAATAATCAACCAGTCATTCAACAAAATATTCACACGTATATCTAAGCTACTTCAACATTCACACATATACACAGAATATAACATGGAAACCCATCCGGGAAAAAACCACAAGGTGCTCTTCATCTGGCATGAAGAAATAGATGCACCTTTCATCTACTCACAAAGCTGCAGACTGTGTTCAATATTTTCCATTCTATCTTTACAGACTTTTTCTCCCTCTCATGATCTCTGATATTCTCTCTTTCTCTTTCTACTCTACTTCTACTAGCAATCTGCACACAACCTGGATCGACTCAACATTCCTTACTTTGCACACTCAGCTGCAAAACCTCTACTCTGATGCACTTAGTGATACAGAGCCATTAACCATCATGCCTACCTCAAGTCTAGCTCAAGCATCTTACCAAGATTCTAACCATCCATCTACAAGCTAGAAGCTAACGCTACTTAGATTCTATTATCGGCTAACCCATATACAACTTGGGTTCCTTCTTTTATATCCCCATTACAAACTTGATATATCTCCCATACATACTTGTTACAGACTCAATACCGACTCAATACATACTCTATACAGACTCATTACAGACTCCTTTTGTGTGATTGTCTTAACTAACTTACTATATCCAGCCAACACGATGTCTTTCCTATTCTAGCAACACATAACGAGAGGCGCTATTGGCTTGACTTACAAAGATGCCTTCATGCATGTGGTTTATGTTGGCTCCATCCGATCTCGTACCCATGATCATTAAGGGCTATCGCTTTCTCAACATCATTCCTTACTGTCGATTTCTAGTCTTTATTCTATTCGCACACCTGCTTCTACTGATATTCTACCATATCATCTCGTGTCATGTTCTGTCCTTCTCTCATGGCTTACTCATATGGCGCAGCTTCCTCTTCCAGCGCCTTCTCCTCTTCTTCTTCTCTTTTACTTCTTATGTCGCAACATCCTTCCCTTTATCCTTTATGTTGCTTCCTCAGTCGTAGATCCTTCCTCTTCTCCCTTATGTTCTTCTTCGTACTTGGGCAGAATTCTACGTTAATTTTTCCCTACTGTCCCTAGGCCCAACATGCCCCCAACAATCAAATGTGGCTCGTCCCGAGCCACGTGAACTATTTCTCCATGGACTGACTTGTGCTGATTTTGTTCTGAAAATCCTCCATGATTTTCACCAGTTTCTCTATCTCTGTGTGCACTTCTTCCTCTATTTTCTGCATGTGGTCCACCAGGTTGGAACAGGCATGTTTTGGCATGACTATTTCTACATATTTTGCTACTTCATGCACCTTCTGATGTATATGTTGAATTATTCCTGTAACTCTCTCTGTTTCATCCTACAATTCTTCTACATTTTCCTCGCATTGCTACTGTTGTGTGCACAACACAGTCATTTGTTGCTGCAGTTTTCGCATCTCTGTTGACTTAACCATTTTCTGTGCCAAGGGTAGTTGTTTCATCTCATTTCTTATCTGCGTTATATTTACTTCAAACGTGGTGAGCTCACTTGAAATCCTCTGTGATTTCTCGTCGTCCATTAGGGGTTCCCAAGTCTAAGAGACTTGGTCCACATCCTTAGTACATGTTTTCTCTGCTTATTCTATTATTTTCGCAGCCTGAGTGGTTTGATCTCTTATGCGCTCCAGCACTTCTGGGGGTGTTCTCGGTCTCCTTTGCTCTTCTACATTTTGCATAAGGTCAGTCGCTATATTTATTAGCATGAGGACCTTGTCTTCTGATGGCATGTCTTGTGATATTCCAACATCTTCGAGATTCGAACAAACAAGATTAATGAAATTTTTGAGCTTATGATTACTTGCTTCTTGTTTGGTCCTTTGCATATTTTCCTTGAACAGTACTGATATCCTTTTCTGAGTGCTTCACCTGATTTTCGAGGGTACTTCCTCTTACTTGAATCTCTGAAGCTGCTGCTTTCTGTAAAGCGTGCACGTCTTTCAATCACATCTTTGAGAAATATAAGAATATTTGACCAATAGTTTTGTCCACCTCGCTAGATTCTAGGGTTTCTAGCTCCATTACGTCTCCGTTTAGTTGTACTATGATGGGGTGATCTCCTTCGAGTCTCTAGAGTTCCTGTGCATCTGACGGGCTAGGTGCGTCTTGCGATTGTGGTACCTGCGGTGCACGATCTACTGCAATTTTGACTTCCTCAATTGTTCTTCCCAACTCATTCAGCCTGTCTGTGATAGTACTAATAAATTGATTCTATTGTCTATCGAAGTCATGGAAACTTGTATGGGAAACTTGTTGGAGGGCTTCTAGTAAGGTTGCGACTTCCTTGTCATCCATACGAGAGGTATTGGCTTCCTTGTTATCCTTTTGTTTCTTGCACGGAGGTTCTCTTTGTTCTTCATAATTTTGTGTTTCCTGCTGTTGTTTCTCTATCGATGGTTCCTACTGAGGCAGATTAGGTTGATTTTTGTCTGGAATTGTTGCATTTGAGTTTTGTCTGGAATTGTTGAGTCTATGTTTTTCCTGGGGTGCTTATCCTCCTCTCTCGGAGTTGGTGACTCTTCCTATCGCCATTATTCTAGCCAAACACTGATAAGGGTTTGTAGATCTTCTTCTGTTAGCACATATTGTGTCTCCAACCATTGTCCTTGGGGGTGTCTTCATGATTGGATGAAAACATAGTGTTGTCCTATTTTAAAATTGATATTTCATTGAAACTTGGACATCGTAGTCGCACTAAGTCTTGCATGGTTATTTATTAGGTACTTTAAAGCTTTTTTATGGAGAAAAGATTCATTGGTGCTACTCCTCTATCGATTTTTATCTTACAAGAACCACAAGTTCTGGTATCTCGCACCTCTACTAGTAACAGGTAATTTGATTGGTTGATAATCTGCTGGCTCAGACCAAATAGTAAATGAGATTAAAATTAACAACCAAACATAATGGAAAGGAGTACCTTCCTCCTATGTTGAAGTTGCATCATGTAGCAATTCATTAAGCAAGAATTGTGACCAGTTGATTTGAAATCCTTCCGCACAGAGTGCAGCCAGGATTACTGCACTTGTGGTACACTGCTTTGGTCATAATATGTGCAACATTTTGTGTGTTAATATCGTTGCTTACAAACGAGTATCAAGGTCACTGATGGATGGTATTGAGAACTCATTTCCAGACCTGACCAAGTCATATTTGTCCTTGATTTTCACAATGTGGGTTGGATTCTTGCACTTCTCCAAGATTGTTACTGGGTTTGACCCCACTCTCGGCAGTCTTATGATTGTTGAGATCAGGTCAACTTCAACCAAATATGGTTTTTCTAACCAAAGGAAACCTGCGTGAAATACTACCAGCAACTATTTTACGTAATAGTCTGCCTCTGTGGTCCTGCCAAATGCGGCATGAAGAGTAGTGATAGTAGCCCTAACTGTTCTAGTCGTTTTTCCCATTGCATTGCAATGAACTGGTTTGGTGACTCCGGTGTATCTCTTGCCAATTTCATGTAATCATTTCTATCAAGGTCACTAAGTTTACTTGTATCTAAATCTTCAAAGGATAGTTTCACTAACTGAGGTAGGATATCCTACAATACTTTCATACCTTTCGGTCTTTTAGGTGTTACCAATGTAGCATAGCCCTTTCTAGGGATGATAACCTGTGGTGCATCCGTCCTCCTTGGTGTAATGTATGGCGGCAATAAATTCCTGGTTTTTAAGTCCTCTTTCTCTTCCTAGTCCAATGGTGTTGTTGTAGCTTTCTCCTTCCTCGACTTCTTGATCGGTTGCTTCCCCTTAGTAACTGGTGGGAATTTGTGTTCCTGCATTCTGCATTTTTCTGAGGCTTGAAGTGGGAGTTAGCTAGTAGCTGGCCTAGGTTGGTTCCTTGGGGTTCTATGTCCTGCATCGTGTTCCAAGGGAGGATTAGTGGATACAAGTTTCACAGGAGGGTTAGCACTGAATATCGTAATGGAGATAAATTGGTTTCGGCTCATTGGGTTAAATACAATACTCGCTCTTTCTTGTTATAGGAAAAATGATTATGGATATAGTAACAATGTATACTATGAAACAACAACTTTTTGACAATTGTCTCTCACATGAGCAGTCTGTACTTAGAAAGTACTCCATCTTTTGAACGCCTCGAGGTGCCAATGTGGGTTATTTAAGGAATCTTTTAGGCACACCGTCACTTACCTAGAATCGATAGAGACAGTTATTGTTATTTATGGTGGACATGTGTTAATGCAAAATATTTCTCAACTATATCCACATGGCCTAAACCATATACATACATCTTTTTCCTATCTTTTTTCCCTCATTTTTGACCTCCATAACTATTTTTTAAACTTATGCTCTCTCAAAAATCTCAAAAAGGGCCTAAAAACCCTCAAAAGAGCTAAAAAACCTACAAAGGGGCTTTAAAACCCCAAAAAGGGATAAAAAACCTAAATAGGGTTTAAAACCCTAAAAGAGAGAAAAAGACAAGAAAAACTATAAAATAGTGTGGAGGTCCCCATCACAAGATTACCCAAATTATTCCTTTGCCATATTTTTCTATCATTTGTGAGTACGATGAGAATCATTCCTCTCAAAATACCCAAACCTTTCCAATCATTATATTTTCCCCACCATCTCCCCACCTTGTGCGTTGATGAATCCTCTATACCATCAAGCCTATGGAGAGGCGGTATCATCCAAGCCAGGGTACGGTGGCCCAATTTTACAGAAAAGAGAAGGTATATTGTCCCATCTTGTTTATTTTATTTTAGTTTTTGTTTATTGTTTATTATTGCTAATCATTTGTTTTGCAGCTTTCTTTTTAACCATTTGACTTTACCCTTCTTTCCCTTGGACGAGAAGGGAGGTGCATTAGCACGTAGCCAGGGGTTTTACCTGGCTATAGTTTGGCGACCATACCGGTTCGATCCCACTGGATCCCTATTTTTACAAGTTTTTTGCAGGTTTTCCATCACATACATCCCTGATCGGGCCCTCACAAGGCCGATCCAAGTCTGTACGGCCCCAGTACCTATCCCTGTCGGCCACTGTAGGCTCTTTTTTTTTATTTTTCCAGTTTCTGACCACCGTCGTTGATTGCAGGCTGAAAGGTGCGACCCAGTCGCCACTTTCAGGCCAAAAACCGTGACCCAATCATGACTCTAGCCTCGAAAGGAGCGACTTGCCTCTCAGGGCATAGTCGCTGCTTCTTTTTTCCTCAGAAGCGACCTAGTCACTACTATGTGGTCTATCTGTGCGACCTAGTCATCGTTGTCCAGCTGTCAGAAGTGACCTGTCTATTTTTTAATCAGTTTTACATTTATTTTCCTAGATGAATGGCCCATTCGCCACCAGTTGACTATGACATGCAATCTTCTTGTTTTAAGGTTAGTTTCTGCAAGTTATATTCTGTTTTTCATTATTAAAACATTGGAAATTAACAGATTTGTTTAGCCCTTCCTCCTCTACTCGGTCATCACCCTTTGGGGTCTTCTGAGATAAGATGGGGGGTTGAGTAATCTTAGTAATAGGCATCCATTTTTTTCATTGTTCTTTTCCATTAAAATAAAATGAGCTTGGCAACTAGAGGGAGTGTAAATCGTTTGGGGTTTCACGGCGTTCGCGTCCTCCCTGTTGAGCATCAGGCATTTTAGGAGTGACCTGTGGATCTATGGGTGGACTTGTTTCCACTTTGTTGAGAGCCCAAAAATCTTTCTTGGATTTGAGGGATACAAAAGCAGGGTAGTCACACTACTGAATCACAACAATTTACAGTTAGTTTTCCATCATTACAGTTGGTATTGCACTTTGGTTTTGGTTTATTTTTTCAAACTTACTTCGCTTGATCCATTCAAAGAAACCAATGTTATTTGCTCATTTTCATAATTGAAAAATTAATCATCACAATCTCATACACAAAGTGCACACATTCACACCATATAATCCAACAAAACTCGGTTCATGACCCGAGAAAACCATAAAAGTAACCAATTTACTTAATCGAATCTTGTGATTTGAGGACATAAGTCTCGACCGCCATAACTGTGGGAAGTGCTTGGGATTTTCCCTAAAACTCATTATGAGGAGTACCACAGGAACCCCAAAGTAGCTGGCCAAAGGAGGAATCGCTAAGCGAAATGGACAATGACCCCTTCTGATTGACTAGAAACGCCCTTGTGAGGAAAAATCCAAGCGTCGTCTTTTGGCAATCTTGGTGGTCGAGTGACCACCTGTGAACCAATAGGAAGTCATTTAAACTGGGGTCCAAAATTCATTACTGGTTACCACCATTAAACCACCATTGATCCACCATGCTCTTCCTCACGCCTTAGGGGGCATCCCCCTCGATTTGGGTCTTTAGACAATCATCGTCGAGGCCCTCCTCGACAACCCTCCTCACCATCAGAAGGTCACACGGCCTCTTATTCTGACTTAGACTCCTACCAATCCGAGCCGAATATTTTCATTGCACCGTCTAGCCCCATGGATGGTGTAAATCCCAATCCTTTCTTTGGAGGGGTGGCTGGCAGTGGACCCATGTCCCTGCCTCACATCATTACCAGCAGTCTGAGTATCATTGTGCATGTCGTTGTGAGTTCACTACCCATTAGTGGAGGCCCTACACCTACTCCTATCATTCCCACAGTACCACCTTTCATACTTGGGGGCATAGGCTCTTCCGTGACCATCTAGGTATCCCCATTGTGGAAAATCAAACTCAGGTACCCCCAGTCATGCATAGACATCATACTCTGCAAACTCTGGTTCCATTGCCGATTCCTCCCGCACCAACCTTGGGTCTAACCTCCCATTCATGGCTTGCCTAAACTTGCCTGATTTGGCCAGGTTAGCCAATGACCCAATCAGCCATCAACCCCATTGGTCTCCCATGCCAACTAAACTCCCGTCAGACATTCCAAAATTTGAAGGGAAGGCAAGTGAGTGCCCCTAGAACCACATTATGTCGTTTCATCTATGGTGCTCGTCAAACAGCTTTGTAGATGATTCGATCAGACTTAGGTTGTTCCAGCGCACCCTCACAGGCGCCACATCCAAATGGTACATTGAGCTACCTTAAGCATCTTACCCAAACTTCAATTCCATATCCTTCATGTTCCTACAATACTTCCAACTCCATGTCAGATACGATGAGGGTGTTGAGATCTTGTTTTCTTGCTGTCAAAATACTGTGACCCACATAACCGACCACATCCACGAGTGGTGGTGACATAGTATCCTGTCCAAGATTCATCTTGATGACAGGATCTTTCTCGATTGGTTCTTAAAAACCTTGCTACCACCCATAGCCAAGGACGTCACCTCCGAACGTCCCCAATATGAGGAGGAGGCCATCTTGAAGGCCCAACAATTTGATTTGATTTATGCTCATTCTGGATACCTATACACCATCATACCAGATACTCCCCATGCCGACAACTCCCACCACGGTATGTTGGGGGCATCCCACACTACAGATGGTGTCATCGGTTCTGTCTCCCAACACCCACACTAATATGTGGCATAACCTTTGATGCCACCGCACCCAAGCAACACCCCTAGTGTTGCGCAACCAAACCAAATACCTGACTACTCAAGGATGATGACTCAATCAGGAGCCACAACCTCTTATGTACAACCCACACCACACTAGCATGCCCATGCGTTGACTTGGCCAGCACAACCATATTCAGGACCAATGACCATATTCATAGCCCCTCCCACTCCCCCGGCCTTAGTATGCACCACCCATGCAAGCTGCCCCGGCCCCAGCCCCTTCCCTAACTCTTCCGATGTCCATGGGACAATTTTTTTCTCTGCAAAGTATTCCCAACCAACCGCCCCCCAATAACCAAGAAGGGAAAGGTAAGAAAAACTGTGGAAGGAACCGGGGTAACAACTAACCACAAAGAGGTGGCCAACATCCTAACCCTTCTAACAACAATGGTGCTAACCCGCCAGCCTGAAACCCTCAATACCCTAATCGACCGGGACGAACTGCTCCATTACGAACTAATCATCTGTGTCAATTTTGCAACGTCTACGGTCACTATACCCATGAATTCCCGCACATGGACCGTGTCAAGCAATTTCTCCAGAACAAAGCTCAGCGCGACACCAATGTAGTAGCCCAGGTTCAACCCAACCCAGCACCACTAGGTCCTCCACCTATGGTGCTCCAAAACCCACTACCACTCCAATGATTGGTTGCAACCACACCTTTTCCCCCACCTGCACCTACAGCTCCCGCCGCGGCCCCTCCTACAGAAATAGGTGTACATCACCTACTGGAAATGACAACTGAGGAATTCAACCTACATACTAGGCACAATCAATATGGATCCACTACTAAAACCACTGACCCATCAATAACATCCACATCCAACACAACCAACATTCCCCTTCACCTACCCACACCCCCCATTCATGGGGCAGCTAGAGGTCTGTGATTCCCCATGTGGCGTATTGCCAACAACACCATGGCTAGAGATTCTTTGAATTATAGCATCATTGATGACTTGGCCCAGTCACCTACGGCCATGTCCACTCTAGAAGTACTGAAAACATGCCCACCATAGCGGAAAGTGTTTTTATCCGCACTAGGTTCCGTGGACCCCTCTGATTCCCAATTGATCACTTTCGATTTGGACAATAGAGAACTAAGAATTCCATCAACCATTTCCTTCCAGATACCAGTATCAATTCAGAACTTGGTTGTACATTAATGTATCGTTGATGAAGGGGCATCTACCTATGTCATGTTGAAATTTTTCTGGCAGAAACTCGGGTCCCCCACCCTCCATCCATCTATTACTTCCCTCCATGCCTATGATGGTCGCTCCACAAAATCCCAAGGCATTCTTCTGAATGTCCCCATATCATTGGTCGATAAAATGGTTTTGATCGACATTGAGGTTTTCAATGCTCAGCTTGATTACAACCTCCTTCTCGGGCGTAGTTACATGTATGCCATGAGAGTCGTGGCATCCACCGTTTTTCTCCTTATGATGTTCCCTCATGACGGGAAGATTGTAACGGTAGACCAATTAAATTACTATGACACGCAGGGGATGGCCACACCAAACCATGTCATCCCTACCATTGATACCTCCATCGACATCATAGCCATCCTATCTTTATCAGTCGTAACCTCGGGATTGTTCACCGACACATCTATGACATCTTCCTCCCCTTAATTACCTCCTCCACAAGAGTCAAATGACACTGCGAATTTGTGCGTGCTTTCATCCAATAACATTCCACCCAAACCCCAACCACAGCCACAACCTCAAATGCAATCACCAAGAAATTATTGGGGCTCACTCTCAGTCCATACGATTCCCTTTCTTTTCCCATCATCCGACATTGTAAGTAAGCCTATGATGGCCACTTTAAACCTAACAAACTTCACGTTGGGGATTCCGATGTGGTACCTTGAACCACCTTCCCCACCTCTGATGCCCCAGGTTGTATTGACTCATGTTCAACCCATTGCGGTCAAGTCACGCTCTCCTCTTGTCCCACAGAAACCTCCTTCCGCACTTGCATCAGCCCCACCTCCTCTAAAGAGGGCTAGGGGAAAAAATGCCAAAGCGGCAGTCGAACCTCGTCTAGATCCACCTTGCATCTTGTGTGATGTCCATGGTCATGCAACCCCAAAATTACCATAGATACCAACCTGCACATGCACATTGATGCCATGGATACAACCGACGACCTTCCGGTAGTTGATGTCTC
The DNA here is from genome assembly GCA_001517045.1 of Pseudotsuga menziesii. Taxonomy (NCBI): domain Eukaryota; kingdom Viridiplantae; phylum Streptophyta; class Pinopsida; order Pinales; family Pinaceae; genus Pseudotsuga; species Pseudotsuga menziesii. The sequence goes on along the minus strand of LPNX010950364.1, from coordinate 124,614 downwards.
AACTCCACCAACAACCAAAAACAAGTCTTTGAGAAAAAACCATGTTTGCGCCATTTGCGGATTGTATGGCCATTATTCTCACCACTATCCAGAATTGGATGAATATCAATCTATCCTCAATGCCCTTCGAAAACACTCTCATGAATCTGAATTCATTGTTATCAAGGAGATTCACCCACCGGCTTCCTCCTCAGACACAACCACTATCTACATGATTTCTAGCTCCGCCAATCCGTCCATCGCGCACCCATAGATGACCTGTCATATCTATCCAAACATTGTTTCAGTAACAATGAGGAGATCTTGGAAGCTATGTCTTCTCTTGAATATCTGTGGGACGATATGTACCACCGCTCGTTCTTCATCCCCGAAGAGACTTTGTCGTCATCACACCAGTTTTCAATAGAAGCCAGGGATTTCATCCATGGGAAGGTTGATTGGTTCAAAAACCCCATTCCGACACCTGATGCCTTTGAAGAGTGGAACATGGCCAATATATTTCCTACCATCAAGGTTAACATCTCAACCAACCATGAGATTGTTGAAGAGATCACCCTTGGAGAATCATGCTTCTCTGAAGAAGTGGCTTCCTACAAAGCACTTTTTCAGGAATTTCGTGACATCTTTGCTTGGTCTTACACTGATATTCCTAGATTGGATCCATCCATCGTTGAGCACCACATTGATACTTGGCCTGACATGGCACTCGTTCACCAGAAGCAGTGGCCCATCCATCCTACCAAAGCTGTTGGAATCAAAGTTGAAATCGAGAAACTATGCACAGCCAGTTTCATCTATCCCATTGCATACACCACCTGGGTTTCAAATCTTGTTCCCGTAAACAAAAAACAAGGTACCATTCATGTCTATATGGATTTTTGCGATTTGAATTTAGCTTGTCCCAAAGACAATTTCCCAACCCCATTTATTGATTAAATCATCAATGCCTGCGCCGGACATGAAGTATTTTCCTTCATGGACAGTTTCTCCGGATACAACCAAATTCAGATCTGGAAGGAATATCTCTACAAGACTGCGTTCACAACGCCTTGGGGCATTGTTTTCTTACCGATTCATGCCGTTTGGTCTAAAAAACATCGAAGCCACTTTCTAGCAGGAAATGAATTTTTCCTTTCATGGCCTCATCTACATTATCCTACTCTACCTAGACGACCTTACGGCTCACTCACGGAAGCATGCACATCACATAGATGACTTACGCCAAGTTTTCTTAATGGTCCACAAATACAAATTCCACTTGAACCCTCTCAAATGTGTATTTTGTGTCCCAACCTGTTGGTTACTTGGGTTCATCATTTCCCACAAAGGGATCGCAGTGGACCCTTTCAAATTCCAATCCATTCTATCCCTCCCATCTCCACGCACTCTGCGACAACTATAGAGTCTCCAAGGCAAGGCCAATTTCCTTTGTTGTTTCATCCCAAAATATGCAATGAAATTCCATGGTTTCTTCTGACTACTTCATACCAACACCTGTTTTGTTTGGGATCAATAGGCCGAAGATGCTTTCAATGCATTAAAACAAGATTTGGCCTTCGCCCCATTGTTGTCTCCAGCCGACTTCAAAAGGGACTTCATTCTCTACGTTTCGGCATCCAAAAATGCCATCACTGGAGTTTTGGTCCAAGAAGACAATGCTCGTCAAGAGCATGTAATCTATTACGTTAGCCAAAAGTTGATTGGTCCCCCTTTACTTTATTTGCATGAAGAGAAGATGGCCCTTGCCGTCGTATTCTCCATCCAAAAGCTGCACTACTACATCATTTTGAGCCATACTCAATTTGTAGCTGATTCCAACCCTATGTGGTAACTCTTGAGCCATCGCCTCCTCCAAGGTCGTGCTACCAAGTAGATTGTCATCCTCCAGGAGTTCGACTTGGAATTCATTGCACCAAAGAGCATCAAATCATTGGCGTTAGTTTCACTTATGACAGGTCTTCCTCCTTCGTCCGCATCACCACCCATATTGATAGACCTACCAGACAAACACGTGTTTGTCATCTCCACTTAAGACCCATGGTATGGGGGCATTCTCCTGTACGTACGCACCCAAAAATTTGAAGCCCACCTAAGCTGAGAAAATAGACGGTGCATATGACATCAAGATGCTCTCCATCTCCTCATTGGATATGTCGTGTACCATCGGGGAATTGATACCATATTACACCATTTCCTCACCCATGATGAGGCCAAGGAAATCCTTAATGACTGTCATAACAGAGCATGCGGCGGCCATTTATCTGGTTTTGCCACTGCCCAAAATATTCTGTGGGATGGTTATTTTTGGCATTCCATTTTTTCTAATTGCATCGAGGAAGTTAAACACTGCCGTCATTGCCAACTCTTTGCCCCAAAATCAAGGAACCCCCCTGCACCACTGCATCCCGTAGTCACAGTCGGTCCCTTCTGCAATTGGGCGATCAATTTCGTGACAATCACTCCTACCTCGATCGGTAGACATAAATACATTATTATGGTTGTTGATTACTTCACTAAGTGGATCGAGGCCATGCCCACATTCAATTGCAAAGCTAACACGGCGACGCGATTTGTCTTTAACCATGTCATTTCATGATTCGGTGTTCCCCAACATATCGTCTCTGGACATGGTAAACATTTTGAAGATGTTGTTTGGACAATAATTTCAACCATGTTGAAGTTCGAACACTAGTACTCATTCTCCTACTATCCTCAGGGAAATGGGCAAGTTGAAGCGGTCAACAAAATTATCAATACCATGGCGACATGCAATGTTTTTTTTGCACCGGCGCTCTGGCTTCCATCTGGGCGCGCGCGAGTCAGAGGAGAGCGAGGGTTTCAGGCTGGAAATGGCCGCCCTAGGGGGCGGGGACCCCTCTCCCCCCCCTTCAGAAGAGCTTGCTGCGTTCAAAAGGTTGGTGGCCAGCGGGGGCAAGAGGAAAATCCCTTCCTCGGTGCCGAAATTCGTCGAGAAGCTTGAGGAAATACCCGAAATAGCCTTGCCAGAGACGACCTCGGTCAAGATTTCCCTTGCTCTGTCAGAGAGAGGGCTGGTAGGTCAGTTCATGGGGCTTTGGCCCTCGGCAAAAACAACAGACGACTGGATCCAACGGAACTGGAAGCCGCATCTCAAGCAAGGAGTCACCTGCTACCCACTGAGCAGTGGCTACTTCCTCTTTGAATTTATTAACAAGGAGGACAAGGACCTTATCTTCAGAAATGGCCCATATTTTATGGGAACCCAGGGGCTGTACCTGAACAGATGGACCCCGTATTTTGACCCTACGGTAGATTTTCCCAAGGAGGTGCCAGTATGGGTTAGGCTCCCCAATTTGCCGGTCCACTGCTGGAACTATGAAACGTTGCAAGTGATAGGAAATGGAATAGGGAAGTTTGTCGATAAGGCAGACAACAAGAACAATTACAACTGCGCAAGAATATGCGTCGAAGTGTATCTTGAGGCAGGGCTCCCGGAAGCGGTGAAACTAACGGTGGGCACCTGGACTCATTTCCAGAAAGTGGACTACGAACATCTCCCATTCAAATGCAGAGCCTGCCAAGAACATGGGCACTTCCAGAGAAATTGTCCGAAGATCCAAACCCAAGAGAAGGAAGAAGTTGAAGGCTGGCAGAAGGTTAAGAAAAGCAAATCAGCCCCAAAAACCAAAGATCACAGAGTTGTTCAGGTGAAAGATCAAACCCTAGCGAATCCAAATCCTCTAAAGGAACCATTGAAAGAAGGCACAGCTACGTCAAAGGAACAGGCGAAAGAAACCATTGAGATAGCCTCACAACCCTCGTCTCCTTCAAAAGCTCTGGCTAAGGAGAAGAGAAACCAACCAGAAAGAGAACCTCAAAAATCGGATGATGAGCACATCATCATAGGCTTAGACCCGGGGGCTGAATCAGATGAAGGGGCTACAGAGACCAGCAGCTCGGTTGGCACCCCTGAAAAGAACCCAAGAGGAAGGAAACCAGAACGGAAAAAAAGGGAGGAGAAATCTTACAGGGACGTGACAGCAGGAGTCCTGCAAACCATTCCAGACATGATAGAAACCAGATCCTCAAAGAAAGGTAGGGCTCCGAAAGGAGCCACCCCCCCCCCCCCCGGATCTTAATGCAATTCGTCTCCTGGAATTGCAGAGGTATGGGAAGCAAGGCTAAAGAAGAAGAAATAAAAGACTTAGTAAGAATGAACGCCCCAGAGATACTTCTGATCCAAGAGACGAAGATGGAGGAGCCTGAGACCATCCAGGCCAGCAAAAAATTTTGGAAAAAGGGAGACGGTAGAGCAGTCAGCGCTAGGGGAGCCTCAGGAGGGCTAGCCACCTTCTGGAACTCCAAAAATATTGACCTGCTAGAGGATCATAGCACTATCCATTGGCTCTTCACGAAGCTACATCACCGAGACTCAGGGCTTCAGATCAGCCTTTTCAACATCTACGCCCCAGCTCAACTAGCTGAAAAAAGAGTGTGCTGGGACTCGCTGAAATCCTTCATGTCCATCAACCGGCACGACAATATCATTCTTGCTGGTGATATGAATGTTACTCTTGCCCTTTCAGAAAAAAAAGGAGGCTCTCCAGTAAGAGACCCGGCTCGGGAATGGATTGAAGACATTATTATGGACTGGGAGCTAGAGGATATAAAACCCATCAAATGCATGTTTACCTGGACAAATAAAAGAGTTGGCCCTGGGAACATTGCCGCCCGGCTGGATCGTTTCCTTGTCAAATCATCCTTCCTTACTCTGGGACTCTTTGCAATTTCTGAAATCCTCTAGGCTTGCACCTTAGATCACAAGCCAATTTCCCTCTCTCTGTCTCCGGGAGAAAATTTGGGCCCTATCCCATTTAGATTCAGCCCACTCTGGGTCTCCATGGACGGCTTCTTCGATCTGGTCTCGATATCCTGGCAATTTCCAGTAACTGGGTCACCATTCTTCATTTGGGAAGAAAAACTGAGAAGGCTCAAAGCAGCCCTCAAAAGCTGGGCCAAGCTCCTGCCCTCCCCCATCGCTGAAAGGAAAGAAGCTCAAAGTGTGCTGGGAAATCATCATATGCTAATGGAGAGTGCCACGATTACCCCAAAATTGCTCGTTACGGAGCTCGAATTGCAGAAAGATCTCCACAAGGCACTGAGAAGAGAGGAACATTATTGGCAATTAAAGGCCCACTGTCATTGGCTCACAGAGGGCGATAGAAATACATCTTTCTTTCACAAACATGCAGAATCCCGGAAGAATTTCAATAGCATCAGAGAAATTCATTATCAAGGTCAAACTCTCAATCAAATCGAAGAGATTAAGAACGCTGCCTTCTCTTTCTATAGCGATCTGTTCACTGAAGAGAAGGATTCAAATCCACAGCTGGATCGCTACCCTCTCAATATTCTCCCCACGCTAATCAATGGAGAAGATAACAGAAATTTGATGAGGCCCATCACGACTGAGGAAATAAGAAACACCCTCCAAGCTATGAACCCTGATAAAGCTCCAGGGCCAAACGGATTTACGGCAAAATTCTACATTGCATGCTGGGACATCATTTAGAAGGACCTGGTCAAGATGGTGAGGAAATCTCAGAACTGCAGCAAAATAGGAGGGAGTACCAACTCCTCCTTTCTGGCGTTAATTCCCAAAGAAAAAGGAGCCCAAAGCTTTTCCAGATTCCGGCCTATCTCTCTCTGCAATACAGGGTACAAAATAATCTCCAAAGTCATTGCAAACAGAATTAAAAATGTTCTTCCCAGGATCATTCCGGAAAAATCAGGGGGGATTCATCAAGGATAGACACATCTAGGATAACATCATCCTGGTCCAAGAGGCCATTCATTCAAGCTGCCAGTGGAAGGAGAAAGGTATGATAGTTAAACTAGACCTCGCAAATGCCTTTGATAAAGTTCAGCTAAATTTTCTCTATGTTGTTATGTCCAAGCTAGGCTTCCATCCTCAATTTATCAGTTGGATCAGAGCTTGTATCTCGGGACCTTGGATTGCCCCTTTGGTAAATGGGAGACCAGCCAATTTCTTCCAGGCCTCTAGGGGTCTCAGGCAGGGCTGCCCCTTGTCCCCCTTGCTCTATGTCATTCAAGCTTCGGTCCTTAGCTTCCAGCTGAACAATTGTCTTCAGCAGCGCTCTCTAAGGGGGCTCACTATCACCCCTAGAGTGAAGAAAATCAACCATGCTCAATTTGCAGATGATACCCTCCTGTTGGGTCAGGCCAATCTAGCCACAGCAAGATCCTTCAAGAAAGAGTTGGACGCTTACACTGAAATCTCAGGCAGTGAAATCAGCTTGAGGAAAAGCCAAATTTATGGCTGGAACTGCCCCCCCATTGAAATGGGCTGTATCTCAAGAATGCTGGAAATGGAAGGAACCTCCTCTTAGGAATCCATAAAATATCTTGGAATACCTCTGGTCAAAGCTACTCCCAGAAGGAGTATTTGGCTGCCCTTGGTGGACAAACTCAAGGCCAAAATCATGGCCTGGGGGGCTTCCTGGTTAAACAAAGCAGGTAAAACTATTCTCATCAACTCTGTCTTAACCTCCCTTCCTTTCTACTAGGCTTCTATGCTATTAGCCCCAAAAGGAATCGTGAAAGACATAGACAACCTGCTGAGAAAATTCCTTTCGGAAGGGGGAAGAAATACAGGAAGGAAAATGCACCTTGTTAGCTGGGAAAAAGTTAAAGCCCCCAAATGTGAAGGAGGGCTGAATATCAGAGATGTGGCCACTCAAAATCTGGCTATGGGCGGCAAGATTCTGTGGAAAATGATAAGAGGTAAAACAACTTGGAGCTCCAAAGCGCTAAGGACTAAGTACTTCAGAGGGCACAAAGAGAGATGCCTGGATAGCCCTCCATTGGCAAGGAAAGGCTCTCATATCCTCGCTCTTTGTCTCAAATCCCTTGACTTGATTACCTCAAATCTCACTTGGATCCCAGGAAATGGCTCCAAAATTCAGTTTTGGGATGACTCTATTCTAGGGCAGTCCCCCTTAAAAGATATGGAAGGGCTGGAGAATATCAAAAATTGGCTTCACTTGAACAGCAAATTCAATCTTTGGGATCTATCCAGCTGGAGCCCGGATGACACTTGGAACAACTGGGACCTAGGGGCTGTCCCTCATGATCTCGAGAATGAAGCAAACTCCCTCTTAGAGGCTCTTCAAGGTCTCTCCCCCACTTCTGCTAAGTTGAAGGACAAAAGAGGCTGGGGCTCCTCTTCAGGCCTCTACAATGCTGCTGCCGGTTATCTTGCCTTAAAAGCCATTCCTTGGGAAGCCCCGGACCCCTCTAGGTGGAAAAATATCTGGCTTCTTCCCTCTCTTCCCAAAATAGATCACTTATGCTGGTCCCTTCTTCATGACAGCATTCTAACCTGGGACAACCTTTTGAAAAGAGGATGGGAGGGGCCCTCAAGATGCCCTCTCTGTGCCTGCCACGAGGAAAGTTCGATCCATCTCTTTCTTCAGTGCCCCTATGCTCTAGAGCTCTGGAATCTCCTGCTTGCTCAGTTGAATCTGCCCCCCCCCCCGACCATCTCCTCCTTGTTTGCTTCCTGGATTGATTATGCCCCCTTCTCCCTCTCTGGTCTGAACTTGTTAAAGCAGTGCTGGATGTGGATCCCTAAAATCTACTGCTAGAAATTGTGGCTGGAAAGGAATAACAGAATATTTAGGGACAAGGCAGTCCCACCAGCCCAAGTTGCATCCAAAGTAAAGGCACTGATAGGAGAGCTGGTAGCCTCGAATCCCAAAATCACCAATGAAGCCAGCCCTGACAAAAAGGAGTACAGCTGGTTTCACGGGCTTGATCCAAATCTGCTGACCAAAACCAAGAACAATGTAAAGCACTTCTCCCCGTGGGAAATAAGGCTAGAGGAGCAAGAATTTATAAAATGGAGATCCTCACTGAACAAGCATATTCTGCATGTTGATGGGGCCTCGAAAGGGAACCCCGGACCAGCCGGAAGTGGAGGAGCCATTCTATATATGTCTGGGAATATTATTCTCAATTTTTCCTGGGGATTGGGACATAAGTCCAATAACATTGTTGAAATTCTAGCCATTTGGCAAGGACTGATGCAAGCCAGAAGGTTGTCTATAAATGAGTTGGCTATTATTAGTGACTCCCGTATCATCATGCAGGCTTTCAATCTGAAGAAAGCCCCCAACTGTATGGGATTGGCCCACTATCACCGAAAAATCACCTTCCAGCTGAAAGCCTTTGAAGAAGTTAAGTTTTTCCACGTCCTCCGAAACCTCAATCACATTGCAGACAGTGAAGCCAATGCTGGTGCCTCGTTAAGCAAAGGATTCATCATAATAAATGGAAATGAATATTTCATGCCCATCCCCTAGGGCCAAGGAAGCTCTGAAATTTGATCCTGCCCTAAAAAGAATTAAGTGTTTTCAAAGATTCTAGTGATCTCAGTCCTCTGTCAGTGATAATAAAAAAAGGGTGATTTCAGTCCTCTGTCGTGGAATTTTAAGTGATTTTAGTCCTCTGTCTTTGTTGATATTAGTGTATTCAGTTCCCAGGCATTGGATGTATAAGCTTTCTCAGATCTCAGTCATTCCCAAGTGAAGGTTGAGGCTCTAGAAGGTCAAGCCGTGGAATAGAGTATCTGTCTTTTAGTCTCTTCAGAATTAAAGACATGAGCCTATATTAGGCAGTTCTTTCCAGCCTATATTTCATCTCTGCCAATTTTCCAGCAATGGGGAAATGGTTTTGGGCTCAGGCTGGCTGAATTTCAGCGCTGGTGGCTCTTCCTTATGAGTGGTTTACTGGCAAAGTTTACAAATATCGACCTATATGGTTTAGTTTTTATTCAGCTTTCATGGAAATGTTTTCCTCCATTGATTCCACACAGTGATCTTTATGCCCAGCAAGGCTCACGTTTTGTCCCTTTCCAGCTTCTGAAGCTCTATAAGGATTGAGAAGGTTCAGTAAATTTATGAGCTTATGGACTGTCTCTTAGAATTTCGATGGGCAGCCTTCAGGTCACGCCCAGTTTTGTCAGCTCTCCACGTTGCCAGAGGGAAAGGTGCTGCACAGTTCAAAGGCTTGTCTCTTCTTCAATCAAGGACTGTCTTATATCGATGATCTCTTCACTCTATTTGGGAGTTCCAGCTATTCTTGTTGCCTCCTCACTGGTTAAGCTCTTCTTATGGTCTATGTTCTTTTAGCAAAAATCAGAATGTTGGTATAAGGAGTTTGCCTCTGCCTGAAACTCTGGTCTACAAGCATAAGTTGACTTAGAATCTTTGTTTGTAAAGTCTCTGGTAGCTAATTTGCCAGGTATTTAATTCAAAAGGCCTATAACCGTTTCAGCAAAAAAAAAAAAAAAAATTATCAATACCATGCTCCAACGGATGGTTGGAAACCACAAAACCAACTGGCACCACATGTTATTTTCCACCCTCTGGGCCTACTGCACGTCTACGAAGACTGCCACTATCTTCACCCCATTCCACTTGGTCCACAGTGTTGAATCGGTACTCCCCATTGAGTGCCAAATTCCATCACTCTGCCTTGTCATCGAACCCCTTCCCGGAACCTCACCATTAGAGGAGCACCTTACTCTGCTTGAACAAACCAATGAGGACCGCCGCACTTCTCTCCAAGCAATTGAAGCACCTAAGACATGGTCTAAGTCACATTTTGACTCCCATTTCCACCCTCGCACCTTTAGTGAAGGCGATATGGTCCTTGTTTATGACCAATCCAACGATAAGTTAGGTAAAGGAATGTTAAAAACCATGTGG